>JARJRV010000300.1:0-32684 GCA_030783925.1 Aschersonia sp. MBC 735 | reverse complement strand
TTTCCAAGTTCTGGACTACCTTTTGCACTTTCTCCTATCTAGAGCTTCCCTTCTTTGGCCCTTCAACTTTGATTTTTAGACTGCAACGTTGTGGATGGCGCTGTTCACCTGATCTTCAAGCATTCTGCTACAGTCCTGGCCTAGATATTCAGACTCGATTAGAAGCACGAGCCTGGAAACATCAACACCCGTCGCGTTTTTGCCCATCTTCTGGGGCTCCTCGATCTTTTTGTTAGTGCGCCTCTCGTGATCGCAAAAGTCGTCGGTGAAACGAGGCACCTGGCGGGTTCTATCTTGCCAAGATCCATCCGTATCGTTAGGCTTATGGCCCGCCGGAATTCCTTCCATAACGGAATAGACGGCCTCACAAGCCTTGTCCTCGTCCATTGTCTTCAGATTCTGAGGCGCCATGTAGCTGTCACGAAGTGTCTGGCAAAAGACGAGGCCAAAGCCGGGACTTTCCTCGCCACGGAGCTTTTTCATATTGTTTTCGTAGCATTTTTCGTCGAATTCTGGGTTTTCCTCGTGATGCTTCCGGTCTTTGGTGGCGGGCCATACGGTGATGAGGCATTTTTCGCCAGCTTGGAGGCACATGCTGAATTCATTGCCTGACAGACCCTTTTTCGTGCATACTTTCTTGATGTCACCAGCATGGGCAGTCTCACGAGGGAGAATCGTGGTTGAGGCGGCGCACGCGTAGACAAGAAGAATAATGGCAGATGGGGTTTTCATGGCGGGCGAGAGAAACGAAGGAGAGATAAGAGAGCTTGAGTATGTATGAGCGTGAGCGTGTGTATGCGTATGTGTTGCGGGTAAGTAAGTGAGTGTGTATGTATGTGTTTGGCAGTAAGTAAGTGAGTGATTGAGTGCGTAGATCACGACGACATCTTTCGGGGCAAGAGTGAGGTTATATAGATGAAGAGATTATGCTGTTCAGTCAATCTCATCCATGGCAGTGCTGCCCTCGGCCCCTATTGTGATGTCGCTCTCTACTCCGTACATAATTCTCAATTGTTGACCAGATCTATCTCTTCGCCTAACGAATCGCCAGTACAAACTTGAGACGAATTATTTATGAAGTGTGAATCTACGCATTAAACATTGCACGCAGTTTTTTATGCGGTTCAGGGCTTGGATTCAATGATGGAGGTAAGCTCCCTCGCTACGCCTCATGGCGAAATGAACTAACAAATCTATCGTATGACAAAGACATGTGTTGACCCGTGCCGGCTTTGAGGTCCATGATGCCGCGAAATTAGTAAAGGTCCAAGGAAATTGCAGTGGATCGCGAAGTCGAAGATAGGGGTCATCTTGCGATGCCTTTGGCTGCTACAAACTGTCATCTGTCTCAAACAGATCGTCCGTTTATGGCAATACGTTGTCAAAAGTCGTGTACCGCTTGAGTTGAGCCTTTCGATGAATCACACGATGGCCGATGTGTCACTTGGCCTAAGAGTGCCAAGGAGGTCGACGAATTGGCCATGAAAAATCCACGAATGGCTTCCCTGACATGCCCAATCGCAACATCACCCCCACAGCTTTTGAGCTCGCACTGGTGGACAGCATGGAGAAGAGAATATACCAAGCCAACCTTGACGAGGATTTGAAGCACGCGATGCAGAGCTTAGGTCGAAGGGTCGTCACCCCAAGTGCATTGCATCTTGTGGCGGATACTCGAAAGTAGGACTCGGAAGGCATATGAGGGAGCAGGAGAACACCTTTGACTCTACTGAGTTCAAAGTAACCAACTGAAATTGGTGACGATGCCTCAGGGTCCAGACCGTGGGTAGGTTTTGCCATTCATCCATGGGGTCGCTCCAGAGCCAGATGAGCAACTTTGACAAAGCTTTTTTGTTTCATTGCGAACTGCCATGATCCAACTATTTCGGGGTCTTCCGAGGGTCATGGCGACGGACAATTCGCTGGACCGGGATGATGTCGAGAGCCTGAATACGTCAGATGCGCTTGTTTAGATAATGTAACATTGTATCGAATTGTGTCTCTTAGACATATCTCGTGAGTTGCATAACGCAGGGACAAAACTTGGATGACCGATAAAGATGCATCTGGGGTCTGGCTGGTTCGCGCCCTGGTGGCGTGGCGCTGAGGATTGGGGCCTGGCACGGCACGATCAGGGCCACAGGCTATTGCAATCATTGATGCTGAAGCTCCTGCCAGCAGAAGGCCCCAACCAGCTGCACATGTACATCAGGCTAGCCTGTGCTGTGTGCTGGCACCAGCTGCATGCGCATTGCAGGGCAGAGTGCTACCTACCGTTCGTATCTTTCAATATCATTTCTCTTTGTACCTATGACTGTAAGCCATGATTTGACATGTGTTGTGGCAGGATTCCATTCCTGACCCACAATATGTCAGCCTAATGAGTGAGCACCAGGCTGGCACATTTGTGGCACCTGCACAGATAGCCTACAATTAGTGACCGCAAAGCTCAGCTATTACGCCCAAGGATTGCTCCACTGCTTATCGTGTTCAATCTGACAGCTAATCCTAATAAATCAGAGAGTTCTGGTGTCAGTGCGGGAAGGGATGCTGCTCCGCCTCGCCTCGGTACGACTTGTGCCCCGCGCCAGTTCAGACTCGACCCACCAGGGTTAAAAGATGACGGGAGAGGGGGGGCCCTGATAACACTGCGCAAATCACTGCCTGTACGGAGTACTCAAGTAGGCGCTTATGATTCCGAATTTACATACGGAGTCCGGAGTACGTACTCCGTACTCCGTTCCTGTATGCACGCGCGTGGCGGTCGACAAGGGTTTAGAGTCATCTGGTCTGGTGTCCTCCCTTGGGCTACGCTGACTGTGTTCCGTCGTTCAAATTTCTTACGCTCGTAAAGGCACCAAGACAAAGCGGGAAAGCGGCTCAGCAGCATTAGAGCTTCGCACTTCGAGACCAGAGCACCCGATCTCTACTCTTTGCAATTCGAGGGAGCTTTCCTTAGATCTTTTCACAATGTTTGACAGCTTTCACCTCCGCCACATTCCCGGCCTCTTCGCCGCATCCACCATGGCTTTCGGCGGTATCTGGCCCATGTTCAACGCCCAAGCTGCCATGCTCGAGTTCGGACTCCCCGCCGCTGTCGCGGGCGCTCCCGCCGCGGCGCCCGTCTTTGTTGTGTCTGGTGCTCGGACAACCATCCTCGGCGTGCTGATGTTCCTTTTTTATTCTCGCGGCCAATTCGATGTCGTCGACTCCTTGCTGGCCGTTACTGGTAGCTACGCCGGTCTGGTGGACATGTGGGTTGTCTGGAAGCAGGGCAAACCTTCCACGGCCATATTTCGACTGATGAGCTCGTGGGCGTTGGCTGCTTGGGGACTTGCTGGACTCACAGCTGGCCGCTGACGTGCTAGCCGTCATGTTATAAGTCAAATCAAAGCTGGTATGAGAGGAGAGCTGCTGTGATCGTGTGCACCCAGAGGTTTGGTCGCGTTTCTATTGTGCACGAGGATTGGAAGGGGGCAAGAGACGTGATCAACGCTGAATAGGTCATATCTCATTTCGCTGGGAGCTGAATGTAATCTACTATGTCGGTTAGGGTTGACTTTCTCCCGCCCGATGCCAAAGTCATTTCATTTCGGGCACGACTCCGGCTTGTATCGGCTTACTTGGTGACGTGAGCGACATATTCTCAATTCAATGCGTCTGATCTGAAGACAAACTACCAGTTCAGTCAGGGTCCCAGCGCAAGTCCAGCTTCCATTCTGACACAACGCCTAATCAGCCGAGGCATGCATCTTTCTCACCAGTCATGTGTATATTGATCAGACCCTAGCTGACCGCCGCCGTCGCCACCTCTGGTTTTGTGTCGTTCGCTGCCTGCCAGCTTTGCCGACGCCTGCTGGACAATCAATGTGGACTTTTGGATGGATTGCAGGGGAACATTGTGCCCTGTATGCCTCCTCGCGTCCGTGAATGCCGCAGGTTGTCTCGTCATCTCTCCGTGTTCAAAGGACGGGCCTGCAGTCCCCTTGCTGCGCTGTGAAGAGCGCCGCAAGCCAACACGACTCAATCCAGACCGAATGCTGTTGTATATCGACGTCCTGGCTACTGTCCCAAGCCAAAACGTCGACACGGCAGGTGTACAGCTGACGATGACAGTCCCAAAAATTTCTGTGTACCTGTTGAAGGAGAAGCGTCAAAATGTGACCCATCAGGAAGCGGCTCACGATTGTGTCAACGTACGCAGTGATGCTAATGTTCAGACCGTTCCATATTGGGTCCTGAGAGCCCCGTTGGATGACGCTCCTGTAGGCTAGACCGACAACACTTGTGACAACAACACTTGAGGTAAGTCAGTCATTGGCAATTCTTTCATCACGTTGGGGGGAAAACGAAGACTCACAGAAACCCGATCAAGAAAACGATGGCCAGTCGCAGCTTCTTGTCTTTGCCCGTGTTCAGGCTGACAATGATGAAGAATGGCATGATGAACATAATCAAATCGATGATGACAGCGAACACGCCGATCACAGTAGTTGCAGGTGCGGTAGTGTTGCATTTGACAATGAGCGCGGCATCCCACCCTTGGCCGGATGCTGGGACGCAGAATGACAACAGCGCGATGAGATAGGATACGTAAAGAAGAATAACAAATCCGAGAAGGCTGTAACCGAGCCTTCGAACCCATAGAAGGGTGCCAAAAAGACGGATGTAGAGGAGGATGATGGCAGACTTCACCGCGGCATGAGCTAGCGTACCTGAGATCTGCGCCGCGATCTGTCCCTGCCAGCAGAGTCAGTGAAGAAGAACACACCGCCAGAAGATGGTGGCACGGAGATTAATGAAGTGCAAAGGATAGTGCGCCAACAAACCTTGGTGACAGTTGGTGTAACGGCACTGAGGGGTATGTCCCAGGAGTGTTTCGCGATGCCTTGTTTCACTTGCACTGGCAAAAATTTTAGCATGAGAAGGCCCAGGTCGCGTCGGACAACAGGCTGATGAACGCACTTTCATAGTATATGAACCAGTATACCATACCAGCAGCTTCACCCAAGATGCATAAGTCTAGAAGCAGTCGTGATCAGATGAGGTTTCAAGCCATGGAGCGACGCACGTCGAGCGGCTCACAGTCATCAAGATGTAGTCTTTTGGCATGAGCCAGGCTCATCGCGACGCGAAGCGCCACGAATGTGAGGCTGAGTGTCATGAAAGCTATACCGGTTCCAAGTACCACTGGCTGTAACGTTGTACCACCAGTGAAGTTTGGAGGATCACCATTTGGATTCGGAGCGAAAGGGATTTTGGTCAAGTCTACATCTGACGGCATAGCAGCCATCGCGAACAAATACCCCTAGGAGTGGGGACACGGGCGTGTCCGAGACTGTTTAGATCGATGTGAATAAAATAATGATAAGGCACGTGGGCGACAAGTCATGCACGCACAAAGATATGAGTGGACTGCATTCAGATATAAGGACGGCGATGGAGGTGTGCGCGCAAAATTAGTAGTAGACTACGGAGTGCGGTTTAAAATTTATTGAGCGTTCGTGAAGATGAAAAACGCTATCAGAAGCATCAGAGTAACAAGGCTGACACACTAATGGGTTTCATCTAACATGAATCGTTGGGAAAGCGCAGGACTGTGAGCCTCCAAAAAGCCTCCGTCTTACAGCGTGCTTTGCCACCAGATAAGCACGAGAATACAATCCGTCAGCACTTGTTCCCTGTGCGTTTACAGTGTAAGAAGGACGAGAATGTCGAACGCGTCAAATATCAGCACTTAAATCTCGCGTAATCCGCTGCAGGAAGGACGACATGCAGCTCAGGGTGGGGGTTAGGATTTACAGCGATGTCCTCCCTGCAAGAACGTACGTCCGCTCCTAAGACTGCGTGGGAATCTTGCTGTCCTTTTGCAATGGAATGGAAAGGGGAAAAACGAAGGTGAAAGAGTGTGGAGGGCGTTGAAAAGATACATGTAGTCCAACAACGTGGTTGAGAAGAGAATTCACCCGGAAGGCCAAGCCCTTGCATGAGACCTTGGCCTCAAATATGGGGAGGCAGAGCAACAATCTGACGACCGCCCCAACATGCGGAGTCATGTGGCTGCGCGTGAGACAGACATGCTCGTGGCCGCAATGTGCCTTCGCAGCTACAGACGAATGCCGATTTGACGTTGAAGCCGCAATCCTTCGCTCACTCGACAACGTAACAGGGGCTTCGGACCTGGACATTCTGCGGCTTACTCTATACATCTCTTTGGACAGATTGAGTGGTCAGCCACGTAGTGTCCGGAAGTAGACCGAGCCGCCATCACAATCAAGATGTTGCATTGCGAAAGACCACATGCACACAGGCAATCATTTGTCTGAGGATCACCGCTGGTGAACATGAATGAAGTTGGAAGCAAACCCTTCTCCAGCCGGGGTTGCGTTGGATTTTCGAAACCATTAGTGCTGATCATGGGCATTGGTGGAATTGGGCCGGCAGGGGGCAGCGCGACCCGATTACTGTCGAGTGACTGACCGCATGAGAGATAGAAAGTTATTGAAGAATACATGAAGATATGGAGGTATTCTTTATTCTCTGTATTCTGCGCGGCATTCTGTGTACCCACCTCGTTCAGGTGCCTCATGATTGCATGTTAATGGGTGCAACTGTGAGAAGGCCGCCCTACAGTTCTTGACATTGATCGCCAAGATTGACCGAGAGCCGTTTCTGCCAGTACGGCTAGTTCGCACGTAGGTTGGCGGCGGGCCGGAAACGGAAAACAAGGCTGACGGCAAGACGGCCTCTTGAGTCCGACCCGTTTGCCACCACACCCTACTTGTGTTGGGTGGTAAATTGTCCAAAACTTTAAATTGCCAGGCACGGTGACCGCATAAACGACTGATGTCGACGCCAAGCCCCGTCATCCGCCTGCGATGCTCCGCTAGAGGCTTGCAAGGGCAGCGAAATATATCACAACTGCTGCCCTGCTCCTAGCCGTCTAGCGTTCTCGCGGTCAGGTAGCGATCACGAAGAGACGAGTTTGTTGATCATCAAAGTTGCCCGGTGTTTTGCGCATTTGGATCGGTCTGTGCACTATTTAGGGGCTATCAATCCACTGATGAGGAGACTGCATGGATTGGACTGCAGGACTTGGCCGATCCCTTCCTTTTTCTCTTGACCTCCTCTGGATGGATTCGCCATTCGCCCCATCTCTCATCTCTATATCTGTTGCCTGGGATGCGTGCGGTCGCTGCCAAGGCCCGGGCTTCAGACAACCTTCGGTGAAGATTGGACCCAGTCGTCACGGCGCTTAGTGCTCTTCTCATCCCCTGAAAGCCCAAACTCGGTGTTGTGTTCTTTGCGCAATTCGACATGTTTTTCAATCAAGGTGGCGAAGAAACCCAGGACCGAGACCCCTGCGAATACGAACCACACCACACGCAGCGCCTGCACATAGACATCCACTACCTGACCTCTGATTGAATCTGGCAGGATATCGACGACATTAGGGCTGTCATCACCCAGTCCTCCAGCGTATGAATAAGCTCCACCGTCAGCTAGGAGTCGACGAATGGATGGGTCCGTCACCGTGTCGAGATGGGCGTTGACACGGTTGTTGAAAATAATGGATGACATGGTCGCTCCCCATACGAGGCCGAATGAGCGGATGAAAGAGTACGTACTCGTGGCAGCTGCGACATCTGATTCGTCAAGTGGCGCCAGCGTGGAAGGAAGCGTGACAGTGAAGACGAAGCCCGAACCTCCTGCAGCAATAATCTGATATCCTATCCAAGCGCCTCGACTTGAAGCCTCGTCAAGCACGGAGAAGAGGCCGACGCCGACGGCGCTGAGCACAAATCCAGCCCAGTGAACTGGTCGATATAAGCCTGTCTTGGACATAAAGGCGCCTGAAATTGCTGCCAGGGGAATGAGGGCCAGCGTAAACGGCAGGTAGTACACGCCTGACAGCAAGGGCGACGCGCCCTTGATGGCCTGGAAATAGAGAGGCAGGAAGTAGCTAGTGGCTTGTAGCACAATGGCCGCCAGAAAGATCAATATAAAACCAGCAACCGAGGTGCGATTCTTGAATAGTCGCGAGGGCGTGCTAGGCTCGCGGCAAAATCGAGATGCTTCGTAGAAATGATAGGTGATCCAGCCGAGAAAACCGATGACAATTGGCAAGATGATTCGCCAGGAAGCCCAAGGAAAGCCTATGGTGGTGTTACCGCCCATTATGAGACCGAAAAAAGTGGCTGTTAGCGAAGGTATGAATATGAAGTTGCCCGCCCAGTCGACGCGAGACAAGGCGGACAGTATGGTCGGGCTGCGCTTGTAGTCTACACGTAAGAGCAGCACGATCCCCACCGCGACAATCCCAAGCACTGGCAGGTTGATCCAAAAGATCCAACGCCAACTGGCCCGGACGATGGCGCCACCGATAATGGGGCCGATGGTAGTGCCGAGGGCTGCTGTTGAAAGCAGCGCACTAAGAAACGGGCCGCGATGGCGCGGTGGGAGGAGATCGCAGATGATGATCTCGGGCAGCACATATAAGCCACTAGTGCCTAAACCCTGAACCGTCCGCGCGGCAATAAGAGTAGCGGCGTTACGAGCACCGCCTGCGAGACCGCTGCCAATGGCGAACAGGACCATTGCCACCAACAGAGGGTTGCGCCGGCCAAAGATGTTTGCCAGCTGGCCATAGAGTGGCTGAGGAACTGTTGATGCGAAGAGGTACGAGTTGGCAATCCAAGCGTACTGGCTGCTTCCACCGATCTCGCGCGTGATGGTTGGTAGAGTCGTAGTAATTATTGTAGAGTCTATAGCTGACAGGAATGCCATGAGGGCGAGGAGGAGGAATATGCACCAGATGCGCCAGGTGTGCTTGTACTTGTCATGCGTGTCGACACCGTCGCCTTCTCCACGGGGGCCGGGAACTGGGGCGCCACAGTCCTTTTCAGACTTTGAGTTGGACATTGTGGCGTTTCGAGACACCAAGATAGACGACGGGCAGTGTGGTTGCGAAAGGCCTTGTCGGTGATTGTAAGGGAAAGCAGAGGAAGCCTGAGCAGCTCTCTCCGAAGGGAATAAAAAGCAATTGACAGCACAGTGTATGAAGGGAAGGGGAATGAGCCGCGCACGAGCCCATGTCTGCTCATTAGTCTCTGGCATTGCTGTGTACAATCGCGCATTGGCTGATCTGGTCCGTCGGCTGCAGCGACTCCGCTCCCTTTGGGGGCTAGCTCAGGCCAATGCCAACACAGTCAGATGAGTGACTGACGGTTGACGTACTCGAGGTAAAGCGTGACGGTAGGGTCTTTGACATTTGGCCCTAGCTCAGAGGCAGAAAAATGACGGGAAAAGTGAGCATTGATAAATGTATGTGTATAAATATTCTCTTTGCCACGGTGTCGAGGCAACTAAGTCACGTTCATCCGTTTGCAAGTAATTTGCATAATCGCGGGTAGTACGGCTGCTTAACTATTGCACTCGTCGCATCTACCTGATCATTAACGATCATGCTCGAGCAAGCTAGGACTTCATTGGTCTGTCTTCTGGGAGTGTCCCTCCTGGGACTTTCCTTGTGTGTTCTCGTCGACCGGGCGCTTCACCACAATACCGCTCTTGGAGAAAAGTCAGCCATGTCCTCTCGTCCGAGTTTGCCATTTACTTTGATATTGGCCTTGACTCGGCGTCTCAGGAGGTGGTCATTTCTCGTCATTGGACCCCGCATCATCCAAGAGGAATATGACAAGGTACGTTTGAGTTGTTCTTAACAGCCCTTCGTTGGGTTTAGATCTTTGACCTCGATACAGGCAAACGGCTTACCATTCGTCATCGATGTTCCCGACAATCGGTATACCATGGTCTCCTCATGGAGTCAGATCAGGGAAATATGTGCTGCTCCGGAAGCTGTGCTGTCTCTTCAAGGAGCGGCCAAGGAGATACTGCAACCACAACACAGTATGATGGGCTTCAATTGGCACGACAGGAAAGGGGCCGACGGTATGCCACTCGATCCGACCTTGCGGATCCATTTGACCGGTCACTTGCCCAATATACTGCCAGAAATCAGACATCTTATGTCCAATTTATTCGATCAGATGTACCAGTCATACCCAATGGTTAACGGTAGGGGCAACAGCCATCAATCCTACTCCGAACACGGCAGGCTGCGCATTGATACTGAAATAAGTGCCCCAGGCCGAAGACTCTCCCCCATATTTCCCGTTGTCATTCAAGCCATCACGCAAGCCAACGCATATGCTTTCTTCGGCGCTGATCTTGGTTAGTCTTGATCACGATTCGTTTCCTGTACAGGACGCCATTTAATACGAATAAGTACAGCTGCAGATGAATCTTTCATGAAGTCTTCACGGGCTTTCATTGAACAAACTATCGTCATTTCTGAGGTGGTACGACTGACGCCCAAATTCATCTCCGGGTAGGACGCGCCGATACTCGTGTAGTTGTTCATTGGTTGACAAGAGTTGCCCGATAGCGCAGCTGGGAGATTCCTGGCCATGATGCTCGACTCTGGGAGAGGCATGCACGATGCCATGCAAACTGTGGTGGAAAAACGGTTTGAAGATCGAGAGCGCCGCAAGCTCGGTCATTGCGTGCCCAAGCCGGTATGCGGGTCACCCCTCCGTGATCATAGACGATGCGCTAAAGAGAAATGCAGAATGATTGCATTCAATGGATCATTGACACCTCGCCTGTCATAAATCCGTGGACTGTTGAGCGTGTTATTCATGAGCTCATCGCACTATGGTTCGGATCCGTTCATATCACATCTACAGTGAGAGGTTTCCCGTTCTGGTTCGTCGCGGGCTTGACGACGGCTAACGGGCATTGTGTCCTTCAGACAGCCTGCTTTGCCCTATTTGATATCTGCCTCCATCCAGAATACGTAGAGCCGCTTCGACAGGAAATTGAGACGACAACATGGGAAACCTTTGACGCTTCCGGCGGAAAGCTCTTCCCTCTCATGGATAGCTTCATGAGAGAGTCCGCTCGGTTGACCCCAGTAGAATCGGGTACTGCAACCTCCCAGAAATACCTCACCTCATCACAGGACTACGTCGCGCTGACTGCGATTTCATAGTTAGTACTCGGCGTAAGGCGCTGCAACCCTTTGAGCTCCGCGACGGGACCAAGGTTCCGGCCGGGCAATGGATCTGTACAGCGGCGCGTGGCATGAACTTGGACCCTGCGACATATGATCAGGCGCAGCACTTCCATGGCTTCCGATTCGTGGAGCCTGGCGTACTCCACAATACTCGGGTCGGAGCATCACGATTGTCACATCACTTCAAGATTCCGAAAGGCGGAAAGCCTGCGGGTTTCGCGCAGCTGTCTGGCTGGCAGCTTTGGGGCAGTGGGCATTCTGCCTGGTCAGTCTTATAGTTTCTAAGAGCCTGATATGGACCAAAGTCCGAAAAGGACCCGCCGTCACTAACTTGGAATCTAGCATAGGACGATGGTACGCCTCAGCTGTGATAAAAGTGATGCTTGCTCTCTTTGTCACTAAGTGGAACATGCAGCTGGAGGATCCCGAGGCTTCACGTCACTTTTCCTGGCGGACCTTCATATATCCTTACTCAAGCACCAGGGCTTATTTGGAATGCCGAAACTTGTGAATCAGCTGCTGTCAGGAAATTGTTAATAGGTCGAGGCATCAAATTTTCCACTCAGGATCAGTCACATTTGCTGAACAGTAGCTCGTTGCAATCGTTAATACAACGCCAATTACTGGCCATGCGCCCTTACACTTGGACTGTCTTTTGCTTACAACCCTCTTAAATGTGGCAAGTCTCATCGAAACCCCAATTTTGAGAACTCCTCGTTATTCAGTCTGTTCATTCAGGCTTGCAAAGATGAGTCGGCCTTAATCCTGATTTTCCCCCGAGGTGTTGATCTTTTCGACTTGACACGTTCATTGTCAACTGACGCAGCGGGGACCTGCAACTTAGGCGGAGATGACGCAGGTGGTCTAGTGGGCATCTCGGCAGCAGGTCTCCTGACTGATTTCATGGACGGAGCAGGGTGCTGTTTTTGATGGGGTAAGTTGTTCTGCTGGCTGGACGTTCTGCCGGACTGTCTTTCTTGACGGTCGTCTTCGTTGTTCTGCCCTTCAAATCCCTCAGAAGGTATATTACTCTTTTCGACTGGAAGTTCGTCTTTCCCGGTTGCAAGCGACCATTGCTCAACAGCTGGCTTATCCGCTTGCTTCTGAGTGGGGAGCTTGTCCGTCTGGGCAAGAGCTTTTTTGGGCTGTTGTTCGGTCAATATGTTGCCATTCGCGGCTTGCTCCTGCTCTGCATGTTCGTCTGAAATTGTCTTTCCTGGATTGACATGTTGTTGCCGTTGCTTCTGCTGCTTTTGCTGTTGCTGCTGCGAGAGAGGCTGAGTCTGAACGTATGGGCGTTGCTTTGCTTTGATTTGCCCGGGCTTATGGCTCTGGACGATCGTGTTGGCTTGCCTCTCGTGCTCGAGAGTCTCCTGGCGCTCGCTCTTGTCTGCACCCTGCTTATTTTTCTGGGCAGGCTGACTCTGCCCATCGTATTGAGGCACCTCGACGTCCACGCCAAGCTGGTCATCTTGCTCTGGGTCGTTCTGATTGGATGCTTGCGACTCGGCGACATCTGCACCTGCTTTTTGCTGCCAAGGTCGCTTTTGCTGGTCGTTCTGGCCGTCGTTCTCGTTCTCGTATAGCCGATTATCTTGCTCTGAAGCATCCTCATGGTCATCTTGCGGCGTATTGAAGGCCCAGTCATTGGCTTGCAGCTCATGAGGATCTAGTGGCTTCCATTGTTGGCCGTGATTCCAGGATTGCTCTCGATAGACATTATCGTATGTAGGCACAGTTGTTCGGTGCCACTGCTGCGGTTGCTGCTGCATTTCGTCTTCCATGCGGTCTTCTTGCTCTGTGTAGTCTCCTGTTATACTGTCTTCTTGTTCTGTGTCGTCTTCTTCCGTCGTGTCTTCTTCAACGTAGTCTTCTTCCTCCATGTCATCTTGCCGACTCTCATCATCGTCGGCGATGGCCTCATTTTCTTTCGCTTCTTGTTCTTGCTGCGTGGCACTGATAGGTGCCGCGTTGTGCATTGAGTTGTTCTTCCCAAACCGTCGGTGCGCATTATCCAAAAAATTTACCTCATTCACACCCTGATCATCCACACCCTGATCATCCGCACCTTGATCATCAATGCCCTGATCATCCACACCCTGATCATCAATGCCCTGATCATCAATGCCCTCATCATCGATGTCCTCATCGTGCCTTTTCGGCGCACTGATTTCGCTTGCTGATTCATCGCCTTGTGGGAGGATGGGCCCATCCTGAGTCGTGGGTACTGCAGATTTTGGTCCACGCAAGACAGGTTGCACGCCTGTAGCGCCAAATTGCGCCTTCTGGCGCAACTCCGCGGCTGCACTGTGTCCCTGAACTTGTGGATTTGTCGGCTTTGGCTGGACAAGAGCTTTTGAGACTTGATCATCGCTAACTACTTCATTATCTGGGCTTGTATCTGGTGACTGGGTAGGAACCTGCGAGAATTGATTGCCCTTGACACTTTGAAACTCTGGGCCTGTATCAACTGGCTGAGTATGGGTTTGTGAACCTTGATCATGCTCGACTATCTGATTGTCTGAGCTGACATGAGGTGGCTGAGTTGGAATTCGCGAGCCTTCATCATCGTTGGTTCTGTGACTGGTTGCTTGAAGTGGCTGGACGTGAACTTGCGAGTCCAGAAGGTCCTGAGCCCGTTGATCGTCTGGTCTTGTGTGGAAAGACTGATGGGGAGATTGCGAATTTCGATCATCCTCTCCGTCTTGATCGTCCGGGCTCGTATGAAATGGTTGGACATGAGACTGCGCGTCCTGATTGTTTCGCTGCGTATATGTGACATCGTGTGCCGATACATGAGCCTGCTTTGGCAGAGAATTTGATCCATATTCATTATCTTGTTCAATCAGATCTCCATTTCGATTGATTTGATCAGGCGAGTAAGCTGGTTGTTGCCTCGGATTCTCAACTATGGGGTGCCAGAGCTGATAATCTGCCAAAGATTCTGGCCTAGGATGCACGCCTGGATGAGGGTACTGCTCTTGATAGTTTTCTTGAAAGTATTCAGGGGGCTGAGGCGGATGATTCTCTTCAGGTGTTCGCTCAGAACTCATTAAGGCTCGAGGTGTTTCGTCTTCCTGAGATGTCTGCTCACCATATGTCCAGGATGGAGCGTAGTTTTCCTGGGAGTACACATTGGGCGGAGACGGGTAATTCTCTTCAGGTCTCTGCTTGAGGTACATAGGGGGTTGAGGCAAGTTGTTCTCTTCAGGCTCCTGACTTCCGTACATAGAGGATCTAGTGTAGCTTTCTTTGGGATGCAAAGTGTGGCGAGGTAGGTAATTCTCTCGAGTGGCCTGCTCATTGTATATGAACGCTTGGGACAGGTCATTTTCTTCAAGCGTCTGCTCGTCATATATAGCCGGCGGGGGCTCTCGAGTTGCCGGGTGATTAGAAAAAGGGGCCTGAGGGTAGGTTTCTCTAGGCAAGCGCCAGGGATCACCAGGAGAAAGATAGTATTTCGGAGATGCGAGCTCAGAGTATGATTCCACATCGTCGACTTCTTGCTGCTCTGAGGCATATGGGTCGTAAAATTCAGGCGGACTTTGTTGCTTATCGAAGCTTTGGGGAGACATCGCAGCCGGATCAAGCACAGGCAGCACTTTGCTACTCCGACTACCAAATTGAGACGCATCTTCGATCTGACTGTAGTATTCGTCTGGCGAAATATTTGGTGCATAGTCATCTTGGAGTAAGTTTGCTTGATGGGAATACTGCTGTGGCGCGAAGTTGTCATGGGATAAGCGTGGTCCCTGCGGCTGCGGTGGCTGGGTGTAGGCCCGTTGCTGATGCGCAGGGAGGTTCACATATGCTCTAGCAAAATCTTGATCGTCCACGTCCTTTCGGCCATAGTTGTCGTTGACGTTCGTACGGTCAGGTGAGGTATATCCCAGGAACTGATTGGTATTGGTGTATTCGTCGCCCAGATTGTTTTTGTCATTGTGACGAGATGTGACATATTGGACCCTTGGATTCGAAGGAAGGTAAGGTTCGTTGCTGTCATAGTCTCGGCTTGGCATCAGCAAAATATCTTCCTGGTCAGTATTCGGTCCCTCATCGGTCTCGTAATAATTATATAGCTGATTGTCGTCCAAGATGATAGCGCTATCTTCTTGATCACTGCCATCGTCGTCAGCGGCTTGTGGGTGTAATGATTGAATGTCAGAGACGCCATCACTGCTGTCTTGATCCTCGTCCCCTTCATTTTCGTCGCTGCCGATTTCGTGCATGTCTGAAATGCCTGACTGACGACCAATAGAGGCATCGTCACCGTTGATGGTATTGGCTGGCTCATCCGGCTCAGGCTCGACAACACATTGATCCTTGGTAATCGCAGGAGGTGGAGAGTTCTCGGCCTTCTTGATCAAGTTCTTGTTGGCATCAAAGAACTGGCCGGTTTTGACGTCAAATAGCTCGCCATTGTCCAGCACTGTTAACCCATCTTGGCAGCGATCAAACTGAGGCCTCAAGTCCTTATCATCCCGGAGCACGTCTTGAATCGCCTTTCGGCCTTCGTCCTCGAGAACGATGGACCGTTTAATTCTCGTGGACTTGGATTTCTTGTAGTCGGGGCAATGGCGGTCAGAAAAGTCGACAAATTGGTCACAATTAAGATTCCACTCCCAATCCGGATTCTCGCAGGGCCTTATTTCTTTATTGCATTGAATGATAGGCTCTTGGGTGATGACGCTGGTGAAATCAACGACCCAGGTGACGACATACTCGGAGCACTCGTGCCATGCGGGGCAGAAACGCGACCTCGTCGACTCAGTTCCCTTGGATTTGGTCGACGTCTTGTCATCGTCCTCCTGGTAGTTGACACCCAGGTTCACGTTGGCGTTTACTGACGCAATACCGCCGGGCAAGCCGGCAGAGGCGCCGTAAGAGACGCCGGCATTGATGCCTTTACTGGTCGACAATCTGTGCGAGTCCGAGTCGGAGTTCGAGGACGCGTCAGCTATGTGTGTCTCTTGATTACCTATCTCCCTTTTTATGGTACGGAAACTGGCCGTTACGTTGCCTACAATGATGTCCCGCATCGAGTGCCGCATCTTGAAGTCGACCATGTCACACTCGTCATCATTGCGGAAAAGTCTGAAGGTATAACTGTGACCCACGCAAGGCTCCTCTTGTTTGAGAAGCACGTCATCGGTATAAGGTTTAGGCACGTAGGTGAGCACTTCCTCCTGTAGACTTGCTCGTCTCCCTTCAATGTACTTTTGCGCCCAAGGAGATAGGCGCTTCTGAATGCCAATGGTGTTGAAGTCGCGATCGCGCGAGTCGAAAGTCTTCTCTCCTAAGGCTATCGCCAGGAACAATAGTACAGCTGCAAGGCAACGCATCGTGGCTTACTGCTGCTGCCGATGGCAGTTTTGTCTACGCGTCTTTGTCAATGGCTGGCTGAAACAGAATAATATGTTGAGGAAAGGAAGTACGAAAAGGGAAGTATAATAGACAATTAGAGGAGGGGGAAGAAAAGCGCAGATGGCACTCACACAGTATGTAACTAGAAAGGATGTGGTTAGCTCTCGAAAACTTTTATGTTGTTTTTCCTTCAGCCTTTCCCTCATGATGATATGATTATGTTGATTCAAACAGGGACACCCTTTATTTGTCGTGTCTCCTGACGCCTTGCCCACCAACATGCCGCGCCGTCGGAAGAGAGCAATGGCGACACGAAAAGTAGTGAAGCATCATTCGGTCCACCAACACCTGGTCCTTGCGTAGCCAGCGATAGCACAGCCAGCTATCAACCGAACGCGGTGATAATAGCTAAGGCTCGTACTATGATCCTCGGACATGGTAATTTTTTCGTCCCATGTCTTCACTTACTTATCTACCCCTCCTACTTTTCACGACGACAACATATGGTAGGGTAAGAGGTGGAGTGGCACTTATTATTACTCGACTCTGTCGGGTTCGGCGACCCATCAAAAATAAAACCATGAATGGAGTGGAGTCATGGGTTGGATTGTCCGACCTATTAGAGCTTAATTAAACTACCATTGACGCCTTCGCCACCACGCTTTGACGAGTCGCAGACGTCCCAAGGCGTGATGCCTAATGGTCACGCCGAGATTTCTCTACGGCCACCTCGTTGTGAACATCCTGTCCGTCTTTAATATCTCGCGGCCTCCGCGTTCCTCCCGTTCGAGTCATTTCGCCCACCCCCCTTCCCCTTGGTGCTCTGAACCCTCCCAGGTTACGGTCTACCAGGCTTCTATCTTGCCCTGGAACATTGGGCTCGCCCAACCGATAACGCCTGATGTTCGTATCCGACCCTTGACTACCGTAGGGAATGGTTTTCCCATGATGCGCTTCAATTCTTGGCGTATCGGACGCGCCGCCGACTCGTTGTTTTGATACATTTTCGCCCTGTTCGCGCCCTTGGTCTACCTGATCATTGACACGCGTAGTGCTCCCTCTCGGTCCTGTTGGCTTCACCCAGTCTCTCCATCCAATCTCTGGCGGGTAGTGTTGCTCTCCGTGCCCTTCGTATGGTGTGTTTGTCTGCTGTGCCGGTCTTTCCATCTTGCCGTTGCTTTGTGTCGCGTCGTCTTGGAATTTGTGTGTCTTATCTTGCTTGAATTCGACGCCGCGCGAACGACCCTGAGCATTGTTCATCTGCCGTTGCGGTTCATCGTGTGCTACAGAAGCAAATCCAAGGTCGCCTGAGCTTTGGGCGCCAAAAGTGGTTGCTAATGGTCTTGAAAGACCGGTCTCGGGGCATAATCTTCCGGGGCACCGATATGGATAAGGCGCAACAGAGTCCGCTGGATAAATCGGTGCATTGTGCACATTTAACAGGCCGTTGAGAAGAAGGCGTTCTCTCTGAGAGGGTGTCTTGTCCTCGAATATTGTCTGTTCTTGCCGGGCAGCTTGATCACTAGCTTTGTCTTGCTGAGTAGCTTTTTTTGATTGCTTAGTCTTACCAGCAGGTTTGAGCTGATCGTCCAGACAATCCAAGAAAATGGTCGAATTCAGTTGTTTTCCTAGGTGCTGCTGCTGCTGCGAATGAGTACATAACTCAACCGATGCAATGCACTGGCCCTGGTCAGATATCGGCACCTTGAGCTGGCCGAGCGCCGTGCAGAACAGTGACGCCGCATTGTTTGCGTCATAGGTTGCGACTTGCTCTCGAGATCTCTGCGCCTGAGCGTGCGCGGCGGCGAGGATACCAATGAGCGGGCGTGTAAGCTTCATTCTCTAGCAATTGCGAAGCTCTTGATCCGAGACAGCGAATTGTGTTTCTGTCAAGCGAACGACCTCGACACGAATGCGCTGGCCGCCGAGGGACTTGACCTCCACATGAGTACTTTAAAACCTGGGCTGCGAGTCCACTAATAAATAATCAAGCAAAGAAACTTATCACATGACAACGACGTAGACTGATGAGAATATACACTTTCATCCTCGTGTGTATTACATCTTTTGTACACAAATTGTAGTTATTTCGTGGAGTCTGATATAACATGAAAGGGCTGATACAGATATCACAAGCTTTATATAGGACTTTAAGCCTGTTTTCGGGACTGCTCTAGAGTCAATGTGCAAAGGTTGAAGAATATGGACCTCCACCCCCCCCCCTTGTGGACCAGAGAGAAGTTGCCGACAAGGTTTAAATTGCGTATATCATGACTCGACTCACGGCATAACCCCTTCCCGTCACCCCACTCAGCTTTCGGACCTTCCCTTACGCCAATTTCGGTCCACATGATCAATGGCACCACATGAGGGAGGACATCACATTGTTGTTCCGTATTTCTGTCTAATACTTTAACACTGTATCGTAGCGCATTGTACTACGTCATAGGCGGTGCGTCTTACTTGAGACACACACGACCGATGCATTATCATGACTCGAAAGCTTGTTCGCCGTGTGAACCGTCTAGTAAGGGTTGCCCTGTCGGTTTTGCGGCTAATCTTACCAGGTAGAGCTTGTTTCGTAAACGAACAGTAAACCAAGTCCCGCCTGCTTCCCAAGCGAGATGAAGAAACAATTCGACACAGAGTCTTGGAGCCAAGAAAGAAGAACAAGTCAACCAATAGAGTTGTTATTTTGGTGCTGCTGAATGAAAACCTCCTCGTACCCGTTCATACATATTCTTCGTCACTCATTTTCAATACCGTCGACTTTCCATCAGCGCACATCAAAATGAGATGCCTCTCTACACTCTTCCTTGCAGCCCTAAGCCTCGCAAGCCCCCTTAGGTTCTCAAAATCGGGTTCACGAGGGCGAGGCACAAGTTCCGGCAGCATCAGCAACCAAATAGCTGGCGGTAAAGGGGGCCTGCCGCTGGCTGGCTCGCAGGATTCGGCAATTTTCTCTATTGGCTCCGCCTCGACACAGTCTCTTGGCCAGCAGTCGCATCACTCAGGAAGTTCGTCGCAATCATTTTCCAAGAACGCGCTTGGTGGAACCGTACCGTCGAAATGGGGTTACCTGCATAATCCGGCGTCTTACGGCAAAGGTCTCAAGAATGACCAGCAGCCGTCGCACTTGCAAGTTAAAAACGTAGGTCTAGCTATCGAGAACGCTCTTCGTGGAGGACTTAAACTTATTTAAGGACCAGGCCGGAACCCAAGAATTGGCCACGTCTTCCCCTGACGAACACGTCCACGAAACGGTATGTGGCGGGACTAGAGAGGAACTCGTCTCGAAAGTCTCTGACATGACGTAGCTTGGAGACCCGACTACGAGACGAGCACCTTTGAACAAGAAGAAATCGGGCGACAACCTCGTAGGACAACCTTGGTTTTTCCGGATAGAGAAGATGAGAACCCGATACTAATCAATTTGCAC
Organism: Aschersonia sp. MBC 735; assembly: GCA_030783925.1. Taxonomy (NCBI): domain Eukaryota; kingdom Fungi; phylum Ascomycota; class Sordariomycetes; order Hypocreales; family Clavicipitaceae; genus Aschersonia; species Aschersonia sp. MBC 735. The sequence goes on along the minus strand of JARJRV010000300.1, from coordinate 12,804 downwards.
GTCAAAAGGTGCAGCCACATGATACAAACGCTCGTTTCCATGCCCCTCCTCCTCCAAAGACTCCGCCGCCGGAAGAAGTACCTGGCAGAGTATGTGCACTTAGACTCACTACCACATTCACACAACGCTTAAACGCAAGCAGACCAGACAAGACGCAGAGCGCGGACGGACTAGCCATGAAAGAACCACCCATCAATCTCACTACGGCAAGGTCAGCTGCGCAAAAGCTCACCAATGCAAAAGGCCAGGTAGACTCATCAGAGCATCTGCAGATCCAGAATGTCAAAAAGCCGCTGAAAGAATTTCACACGCACGCAGAGGTTAGTTCAATCTTTCGGCTTTTCAAGAAACATCACAGCTTGAGACTCAGCCTTCATCTAGATGCAACAATATCCACAAACCCATGGAGCAAAATTGCCTCAACTATCCAATGAAGAGGTACTCGGAGCACGTCGCCCAGCTCACAATGATGATCTGATCAGCTGACGGCTATGTATTGGCAGTTCCTTAAGGTACAGCAGCCGTACCGGCCAGAGCAATTTAAGAGTCATGCAAAGGTATTGAGAGCGCGTGATATCGTGGCAGCGACCTTTTGAGTCACAAAGCTAAACAGCTAATTACAGCCCATGAAGCCTCCACGTAGCAAGGTGGTGCGACAGCTCTACCCTCCCTTGATTACATGCCTATGGAACTAACCATTCCTCATTTGTCGGATCAGTCTCATCGTAACGGGCTTTATCGCGCCAATCAAGTTGATTATGCCGAGGACACCAACTTTGCAGGGTCTTCCGAGTCATCACGCAGAAATGACTTTGAAACGCGAGTATGGCAACACTTGCTTTACAAATCGAGGCTTACAAGATTTACTAACATAGTGCTTGATTCATGTCTTTTCTTCCGATAGCAGCCTCACCACATAGGGCGCTATCGTGCCAAGCAATATCAACCGGCTGATTACCCCAAGTACGCACTGCCTAACAGCCAGCTGCGAGGCCGTCGGAGTGATTATCTCGATCGTCCCGGTTACGCCCAGGTAGAGTCCGCGAGTATAACGCCTAGTCTTGGTCAGTAGCTAATAGTTTCTTCCAAAAGCCTTACGACGCTCAGCAAAACGAAAATGAGGAGCCACAGAATCGTTTGAAGTATCAGAATGCCTACGCAGTAAGTTAGCTTGAGATGAACAAAGATTTCCCAGACAACCGCCGAGTGATCTAAGCTCATTCCTTCTGTCACAGGTTAGCAATCTTTACGCAAAACCATTCGCTCAGCGTGGCACCACGAATCCTTATGCTGTGGTACGTAACACTTCATATGCTTGCTTGCCTTTCTTCCTCGTTGAATTCGAAGAACGAAAAGAAGAGTAGACCTTCATCTAAAATCAGCCCCACCACTACTTAGTCTGCGCCGATCCCCAATTGGTCGACTCACCCTCAAAATAATCCCCGATACGGAAAACCTTCCTATTTCTCTGGCGTGAGTCCTTTTCAAATCCTGAAGATCATCCTCTGCCCATCCTCACGACTTCTCTCTAAATACCTTGAATATTATAGCAACCCCCCTCCGGCGCTCAAGACAGGACATCCGCCTGGGCGCAGGACGCGGCCGCGCGGACAGAGGCTTTTCAAACCGATCGCAACCAGCTAGACAACGTTTCTCCTTATGGGCTAAGTAAAAATGCCCAGCATCAAAGAGATTACCTACCAAATCCGCAGTCTCGCGTGCTGGTATGTCCCGAAAATAGTGAAATACTCATACGCACACTGACTTTAGTCGGTCAAGAACAATCACGGCGGTGCGATGCGGCCGCAGAGCGACGCAAGATCATCGGTATGCGTACAAGCTTGGTTGCTTTATCGAAACAATGAATTAACGCAAAGTCCCAGGGCGACTATTTTCTTGGAGCTCCATCGCCTGAGCTGCGAAACGATCCACCGGGACCTTATGTGAGATTTATAGAGTCAGACATGTCCATCCATTCCTCGCCTAACGCTGGCAAAACATAGTTCCTACCCGTGTCTAATTATGATTATGGAGGCTCCTCACGGAGAAGCCAATTTGTACGTACAATCGCTCGCTGCTGCTTGTTCTGCCCGCACATCGCACTAAATTGGCATGCTAGGATAGGACGGTCCCTTCTAGAAATTTCGACAGACAATACGGCGCGCCATGGCAGCGCGCTACACACTTCTGGGTAACGTCTTCTCATGTCCTCAAATACGCTAGCAGTGAGAGACATATTTAACATGATCACGAATCGTTCAGGCCGGCCAAGATCCGCCCCGACCAAGTCTTAGTCAGCCCAGGGCCATCTTGAAAGCCGCGTTGGAGTATCCCAAACGGGGATACCGATATATCAAGGAGAAACTCTCGCCGAAAAAAATGCCTATGACGGTCGGCCCAGTACGTGCATTCTTGTACCCTCGACGTGTGTCAGACCTGTGAGCTGACATTTTCTGTTCCCTGTAGGACACATATACGATGCCAAGAGTTATGGCATACGAGCCAGTCACCGATCTGTAACATACGCGGCGGAAGACTGCAATAGGAGCAAATCTATGAAGAGGTGCAAAGTATCGTTTGATCACCTTTCGTCTGTTGCACATGAACATACGATGGCGAAGTCATTAGGGGCACTCGGAGCCTGCTCAATGAAATCGGGGATGAGTGGGCAAGATGCATAAGTCCTTTATTATTCTGACTGAACAAAGAATGAACATGCCATGACCTGTCGCGTTACTGTACCGTGCACGCCCCTAACCAGGGCCCTCTTACACTCTCACGCAATTCTTCTTTGTACGTTTACACTTAGGGCGTCCTAATAATAACAATTCAATCTTGTTTAGCATGGCTACCAGTACTTCAGCACGGAGAAAAAAGCGGGGGGAAGGGGGGGTTGGCTTATATTACCCCTTATAGTAATTACAGCCTTGTCTTCTCGAACCTGCCAATACACGTGAATACAAGGTTCCGTGAGCTCCAGTCGCCCTCGTCTGGATAAGTCGTCAAAGATTTGTAAGTAAACTTAAGTAGCAGATGGCAATCGCAGTGTACGAGGCATAGCCCATTCACCCGTTAACTCGCCAATCAGTCCACCGACAAACAAATCGTAAGAGTACGTTGCCATAGCGCGCAACAGGAAGCACAACTCCGCAGATCAGCCAAAAGAAAGCAAAGCAGAATTTTCATAGCCCGAAGATGATAGAATACAGTCGCATCTCTTCAACCGTGCTCAAAGACCGGCTGTTATCTAATGACCAACACAGCATACGGTACTTTGTAAATTGTGCTAGACAAGTAGCTACAATCACTGGAAGTGAAGCAAGTTCGAGTCACATTGGGTCGATTTCTGTAGCACGTCTGGTCTGACCTGACTCGATACAATCGCCACTGCGGCACGTAAAAGAAATACTGAAACCCACCCTCGCGTTATGAAAATAGATCAGCTCGATCGTTCAAATCATTCCTTGCATTGACTTGTTGCGCAGCACACTCCCTCAATGCAACTCGCTCGCGTGGCAGTCCTGCTGCTCCTGACCTGGCTCTCCCCCACGGGAGGCAACACCGCGTTAATACCTAATACAAGACGCCTCGGCGGCACCGGCACCGGCAGCCGTGGATCATATGGAACACCCGGCCGCAGTGGTGATGGTTTGCCGGTTGCGTCAACATCAACGGCCCGACAGGGTGGACAACGAGCTCCAGCCATTGGCACCGCGTTCCGATCGGGCAGTCCCCCACAGGCACATGAGGAGAGCGCGTACGAGGACGACTCATCGGGTTGGACAACAACGACTGGGCTGAGTTCTGGTTCGAGCGTGGACGACGCTTCGAATGCGGGACACAAGACTTTACATGCGTCGACTAAATCCATGAGTGCGCGACCCAAGATTGGGAAATCATCTAGGAGCACGCGACTCAAGGTAACTTATGAACGGTCCAAGTCAAAGCACTCGCCCACGAAGGCGAGAAAGACGCCGCCGCATAAGCCACCTGGCAAGGAAGCATCTCAACAGCAACACGTCGAACACTCGCGTGATGATGCTCTGTATCATACAAGGCATTTTGAACCACCACGATCGTCAGCACAGCAGCTTCGCTGGCGTCACACGCAAGGGAATTCTGCGTCAGAGTCTCACGTACAAGGAACCTCTTCGCAAGAGCACACTTACATGAATGTGAGCCGGCAGCAATGGCTACTTTTGTCTTCAGACGAGCCACTGACTCTGTCATAATACAGCTTGATACCGTGCGGGATCAGCTGTCCCACGACCAACTGGCAAGTCTCAACAAGTAGCGGACTGAACTGAGAACTGACCAATTCTTGAATCCAGCCCTCGCGCCAGCCCACTCGCTCAACTATGGCAGTGCGACCAACGCCACGCGTCGACTCGACACGAGACACTTATAGCGAGGCAAGTACTTTGACTGGCCAAAGAATGATCAGTAGGACTAATTGTCGTGCGAGACGCACACGCAGCCAATTGATACGTTGCCCAGCCATGAAGGCACTTCTACAGCATTTCATGAAGCGTCACAGTCTCGTAGCCAGCACTTGTCGGAAGATGTCATTGTGGCGCGGGCCCAGCATGAAATGCAGCCACAAGTCTTTGCACCGATGCGCCAGCAGCAACAGCGGGACTTCGTAACGCGGCCTAGCTATTATCCTCAAAGGGCAAGTACCTAGTCTTGAAAAAAAATAAAGAAGAACAACATCTGATAATTTTCTCCGTTTTCAGAAAGTCTCTCGTCGGAGGCGCCCAGCCCGCGTCATTGCTGATCAATCTTCATCCTCTTCTGACACTGATGAGGTATACAAACTCTCGTGAAGTTCTTTCAAAAACGCATATTTTTGACACACTGCCTAGGGGCCGGAGTGGCAGCCGTCCCCGCAACGCAGACGCCAGCAACGCAGACGTCAAGTCGAGCGCGAAGCTAGGTGGTATCCGGTATACGAGGTGTGTTGAGAGACGCTGACGGCAACAGCATCATGATTGAAGACTGATACTTGAGATTTGCAGAATACGCGGCACCTTGTTCCTGCGTACCAGGTAAAGACACCCTTGAATCGCTTCTCTTTCCAAACGAAGCAGCGCAATCTGAAGGCTCTGATGGCTAAACAGCGCATTAGCAGGAGCATACGCTCCATCGTGACAACTTCGCCAGACAGAATCCGTACTGGCAAGTCGCGCCTAGGATCAGCGCGACATATGATCCACGAAGACATGGCTACGGACGTAATGACGTGTATAGACCTCGAGTGCTTTCCGCTACCAGCGTAAGATACAAACACACACGCACGTAAACTAGCCCGTTCGACAAGCTCATTTTATGACCGTCCTCACAGAACGTTCAACGTCCCCATTCGTACCACGACTACGTATGTACATCAAAGGTCACAAGAAACCTAGTGAAGCTGTATGCTAATGCACCAGTCTGCACAGTGGAGTCCCGATTGGGAGCATGAGAACCCACAGGCCTCGCCTGGCCGGCGTCGTGATCAATATCCCGCGTATGTTCGCATGGAAGTAAGTCACCCCGAAGTCATGGCGCGATCCGGCTATTGTCTCGCTATACAGAGAGGTAAGAGAAGAAAAGACGAAGACTAAGTCACGCATTTAGCCGGTCGGAGGGCCTAGTCCACCGCGAATTGTCCAGGAAGGTGACTATGCCGAGGTAAGTGTCCTAATTACTTTCTCTCGTCTGAGAAAATGATAGTCTGAGCCCGCGACACGAACAAATAGCTTGACTTTTCTGCCCACCCGTCTGTTCCACCGTCTGCCCCAAAGACCTTGTTCTCCCGCACCAAAGCATACGTCAAGAATTCGTGGCGCAAGGTCAGCGATTCCATCAGTAATTCGGTCTCGGGGGACAGGCAAGAAAATGAGGATCAGGTGAGACTCAGCACGAGAGTCATTTGGACGGGCTTCTTTTAACTCAGGCCTGTGTAGGATACGGCGTCGCAGACGCAGCCTGGGTATTTGTGGCACAATTTTCATCAGGGGGGATATTACCTTGCGCTGTAGATTGTGTGAACGATGAGAGGTATGCTTTTTTACTTGAAAGGTCAAATATTCCACACCCAGCTAAAAACCTGTAATAGTACCTCGACACTTGGCTACAGATCCATCAAAAGCCCCCAAAATGTCCATTCGTACTCTAGTGGGTTTGCGTCTGAGAATCATAGATGTCACGGCAATGCAAAGAGAATAGTGGTAGAGCCTCCGCGCTATTTCACCTGACCGATTCAAGGCTTCTAGTAGCCTGTGCTAATATCGAAATGCGTACGGAAAAGAAAGCCTGCAAATTGCCTGTTCAAAAAAAGTTGGTGTGACACGCTTGGCTGTTTTGGCTTTGTTCGGCCCGCGAGCGCCGACTCATGGGCTTCCCTGGTCGAGACTGAATGTACGCAGATCATAGGGGCCCTACTGCAGCGGAAATACCTATAGGGAAATCAGTTGCGACGGTTTCTAGAGTCATGTGCTCGTGTTTTTTGCGCTATGGTAGAGCCACGGAGGTATGTGCGTGACGAAAGGGGTGGGGGGTGGGAGTTGAAGTCGTCTTCTTTGTGCTAGCAGACAAACAGGTGATCACGACCCATAATGTCTCATCCCGTAGACAGGATATTTAACAAGGCTGTCAAGCCTCGAGAGACAGCTTGCCGCAATCACATGAGTTTCTCAAAAAACTGCTCTTCAAGCCAAGTCGCCTGATTCTCAGCCAACTCTCACACCTGCCAACTTCGGGCTTTGTTTGATATAGGCTTTCATACCACCGCATACCCCCCCATTAATTATGACAAGTGCTGGGATGATACCCCACAAGGCTGTCGTATGGTAACCTAGGTGGGCGGGCGGGTACTACCACCAGTCCCGTGTGTTCCTTTTTAATTACATACTACCATGCCACTTCATTTAAAATCCATTCTAACGATGTAAATTTGAGTTTGCCCCCCATCATCATCCAGGCGTCGAATCATGTAGTATGTTCTCGCGCCACACCCTCCGAGTCTGCTCGGCTACGCGGTCGCGGCCTATCGACCCAGAACAGCGGCACTTTGTGACAAGTTCCGGCCAAGTCGGCTAGCCTCTGATGGACACTCATCGCCCCACGTATGTCGTGTCCCGTGTCATGCCGCTGTCGCAACCGGAGGTAGGCGCGGGCGTCCACCTGTCAAAAGTTTAAATTAATCAAGCCACTTACACGACCCAAGCCCATTAAGAAAAAAACTCGTATTAGTGTTTTATGTGTCTAGGACGAGAAAGGCTCAAAGACGCAAAGCTAAGCTAATACGTAAAAAAAAAAGGCAGCTCCAAGGAAAACAAGGCGAGAAAAGAAAAACACATGAGGGGTGGTGCAATTAGGGGTCCCCGTTTGGCTGGATAGGGTGAAGATCGGCGCGTTTTGCGCAGGCGGGCAGCATCAGGAGGGCATATATGCCGGGTAACGTCCGTCCCTGCTATCGAAAATCTGCAAGTCTTAGCTTTTTGTCCCCTTCAGTCATTTCAGTGTGGTAACTTTGCCGCGTTTCATACAACAAGGCATATTGAGAGACCAGAGGAGTCAAGATGGTTGCGCTTGACGTGGCCGTCACGGCGGCCGTGTTCGCCCTGTCGTGGCTGTCTCTCGCGGTAGCGACGCGTGCGCCGGGGTTGACAAGGGGGGGAGGTTTTGGGGGCAATATGGGAGGAGGCAGAACGACACTCGGGGGAACATCATCACGATATAATACGCGCAGGCTGGGAACTACGGCCGGATACGGCGGGAGGGACAGATATCGAGGAGGTCCGGCCGGGTTTGATACGCCAAATGCACGTGGGGGAGCGTCTTACAGATACTCAACCGGAGATGCCCACGGAGATGCATCATCATTCCAACGTAACGACCAAAGTACCACGCGTTCACGGCAGAGTAATCTCGAGCACAGCAGATTACGCACTACGAAGGCAAACCATGACCGTCCTAGCCGCGTGTTGCTGGGGAAGCCCGGTAAGCAGCTTGGACAGCTCGGCAAGCAGCCTGGTAATAGGAAGCGAGTCAGGAACAACATACAGCACACTGTAGAGCAGAGCAGCACAATAAACACCAATATCGAACAGACTGCCAGGGCCGGTCAAGGATCAAGTCAAAGAGGAAATACACATGTTTTGGTCAACAAGCCTGGGCTTCGGATTAACAAATCACCGCGCAAGAAGCAGAAGAAAGTCAAGAAGACCAACCGAGTTGGCCAGTCATCAATTGCACAGTCGTCCACGAACCGTCCAAACAGAGTGTCGGACCCTTCGCCGGAGCCTGAGCGGCAGCAGCAATCGCACTCCAGTAACAGCGGCCTCGGCACTGGCGATGGTGGACAGCCGCATCATCTTCTGACTGACCGGCCACTAGAAGCGACACGCAGCAGAAGCACAAGAAGGCCATCAATAGACAAAGACGCAAGCCAGCCATCACTGTCGGGAGCGCAGGCTCTATGGCGCGATCGTGGCGTCGACCCCAAGGACCAAGTGTCTCCCAAAAAGATGCTCGAAACAATGAGACAGGCACAGAACGAGAATGGACAAAAGAGCACTCAGGTCAGCCAGCCTAAGCAATTTTCTCAGCAGTCTCGTGCCAAAAACCATGTCTCTCCAGAGCAGCAGCCACGAGCTCACCAAGGCAGCGGCAGCTTGCTCCGCCCGCCCTCAGCTGAGACCATGAGACAGCCTTCTCGCTCGACAACTACAATTATGGAACAAGCCGAACAGAGTCTGCAAGGGCAGCAAGAGCATCAGCAACGACCTCAAGGAAGTAATATGAACGAAGTCGCCACCGGCTTCCCTCCCCCTCGGCCCGTTCAGCCCAAGCCAAAGTCCTATCCCTCCACTGCCAAAATTTCCCGTCATACGAACGCCGGTAACAACTACCAGGCGACTGCAGCCGAGAACGAAGCGCCGCCGCTGCCTGAAAGAAGGCAAGGGAGCCGCTCGAGTAGCAATCCAAGCTCTTCTGCCGACGAAGGTCAGGCTCATCGAAGTGGCCGTCAACCTGAAGAGCCCCCACCTCTACCTCCAAAAGTCCGCGGCAGCTCAGCTACAAACAGCGACCTCAGCTCCTCCGCCGACGAAGGTCAGGCTCATCGAAGTGGCCGTCAAACTGAAGAGCCCCCACTACCTCCAAGAGTCCGCGGCAGCTCAGCTACAAACAGCAACCCCAGCTCCTCCGCCGACGAAGGTCAAGCTCACCGTCTTAAACGCGTTGGCGCTCAGCGCCGACGTGGGCCTCCACAGACTGAAGAGCCGCACCCTCAATACCCAGAACTTCCTCGTATGCCCGATGGAGTCAGACCTTGGGTACGTCTTTCCGCGATTTACTTTCCCGATGTTCTGAACCGGGGCCAAAGCAGAAGAAAAGAAGGCATACAATCGAAGAACATTCAGCAAAAGATAGTCTAACATCCCGTATAGGTCGATAGATCAGGCAGACTACGCCGGCCCAACTCCTTGCCGGGCGTCAACCCTCCAAGAATTGCGTCATACTTTGCCTATGTGAGTAACATGAGGAGTTCTCTTCTCGGCACAGTTACTCTAGGAATGCCGTCCCTGAAGGCAAACAAGCCACTCACACCGAGTTCAGATCGAGCCAGGGCCAAATGGAGAAAGCCTAGTTTATGACCATCATCCTACAAACCCGGTATGGATGCTCGCTTCTGCCCTCTGTCCACTACGTTCTTCCTTTTAGATTTGCCTGCTTATACTTTTGCCTTTGTACAGTACCGTGAGGATTCCCGACCTCAACAAAGCTTGTCGCGGACCGACTTCATCCGGCCACGTTCGAGAGCATTCGTATGTTTTTATTCACGGCAGTGGCATTGACCAATACACAAGCTCATTTTGCGGCCTGGATAGCGCAATAACGACGACTTCATGAGCCTACGTGTTGGTGACTCGCTCTCTGACACTGACGGCCGATGGAATGTACGTTTTATCATGTAAATGCAGAGAACAAAACAATTTGCACCAAAATCACGGCTAATATGACGTGTCAGACACGCGATCTCTTCGAGTCAACATCACCTTGGCCCCGACAGTCTTCGATGCATGTGAGTGGGAATAAGCCAGGTCAAGCGGACACAAGCTGATTCTACTTCCCTGACTCCTACCCAGAACGTAAGACAGGAAAGACGCATCAACGCGGCAGGAGTATCGAGTCTGAACTGGCCCTCGGACCAGGGCAGTGGCTCCGACACACAGTCGTTAGATCTGCCCCCTTCGTACGACAGACATCATCAATTCCGGGTAAGTGGCCCAGTCCATGAGTCCTTCTATCAGTGTTTGTTTCACGGCCCTAAACTTCATTCTTCTAGAGACCCATTCGGGTCAAGAAAACAAGACCGGAAACGCCACCGCCATCTTACCTCGAGTATATGGAACAGCAACAGCAGCAACAAGTGAGTGGACTAGAATTAACGAAGACGACTAGATACGTGCAAGCTAACAGGCGAGGAAAATTCGCTTCTGGCAAGTCCTTTGGTCAGGATCCTCAACAGTATCCTCCCCCGCCACGATACTCAGGCCTTTACCCCGAAAGAGTGAGTCGCGATTCAGAAATTTGGTCACGTTGTCTACATTAGCTGACAGAAGCATTTTGTTTTCTCCGGCAAGGCCATGAACTCCCCAGTGTTACATCAGAACCCAACACATCATCAGGGCGCGTCGCTTCAACCACATTACCCTGCTTTGGATGTAGGTCTAATCCCATGGAAGAAACCAAAAATGTCCGAAAGCTAAAGAAATCGATCCTTATTCGCAAGCAATTTTCTGATTTCCATGAAATGGTAAGTGTATCAAACGAGAAAAGAGTTCTCGATCATTGACAAAAGCTGATTCGCTTCTGACAAGGATTTCCGTCCTCTACCTCCTACCCCGCAGCGGGCGACGGGCTTCACCTTGCCGAAGACGGTCAAGCAGGTCAAGCAGAAGATAAGCGAGTTCATACCAAAGAAGTGGCTTAAAGGGTCAAAATCTCGAGCTGTGCGTGTCATGCAGATCAAATTGAACCGTTCGTTATGTCATCTACTGACACATATCTTTTTTTCTCTTCTCTAATATGCAGAGCGGAGCACAAAGCGACCCGGGCATCTCTGCTAGTGGCGCATCGCCCTACGCTTCTGATCGGGAGCTCCCAACGAGTCCAGCCCTGCGAGGACTAGGAAGCTCGCGTTTCTATGTCCCAACCGTAAGTGTGGCACATCATAAGCGCGCTCAATCTCCAATGCGCGAAACAAGGCTATTTACTAAGTCTGTTCTAAACTACTAGGGTCCCAATACATATGATGTTAACCCAGGCAGAGACGCACAAGATGCTCAGCGCGACTATTCACACATGTCAACTAGCCATGGAGGGCAGACATGGCACCCCAGTCAGAACGTGAGTCTTGGAAACTCCTCGTTGTCTACCTTTAGATACTGAACCATTACGAAGTATTTGCAGGACAACAGTGTACCCCGGTTCCAAGGCGAACAGTTGAGCCCGTGGCGCAGCCCTCTCCAGGGCACCAGCCCTTCTGGACGAAGAGGCGGATATTCTTCCGCTCCGTCGCGCTCTGACTATCAGATGGTACGTTACCTTAATGCAGTTAGAAGTCTTGATTGGTGCTAAGATCCGTTTGTTCCAGTATTCTCCAAGTAGTAGCGATGTCACCTCATCAGAGTCTGAAGCAACCGCTCCCCACGCACCAACACTCCGTGGCAGCAATACTCAAAGAGGCGGCTATAGATACCTAACCGTCCGTAAGCCCTATATTAATATCCAAATCATAGGTTGCTGACGTAACTGGTCTCTAGCACGACGGCGCGCCGTCATACGGCGCCTCAGAGGACGAGCAGTCAGGCTTCACGAGCAGCACTTCCTCCAGTTTTCGTGGGAACGTTCGCGGTTCCATGCCATACGGTTCGCGAGGAAGCCACTCGAGTGGTCCTGCCTCTAGCGGTGCAGACACAGGAGTATGTATTACTATTTAGCACAAAGTAATTTCGGTCGCAAAGTTGCTAACGTTTCGGTCACACAGTATGGAACCGGCTCCGAAGCTCCCTCTGAGGCCGAAACGTTCGTTAGTCCATTAACTCAGACTGCTGTTCGGGGTCGGCCTGTACGGAGGCCGCCAACAAGAATGTCCGAGCCGGCTCAGTGATGGCATATGTATGTTTAGGCAGCTAATGTGCTCTATGAGGTGTGATTTGGACAGTAACAAAACAACCTTTTACACATTCTTAGCCATTCCCTTGTGCCCAACCATTTACATACTCTCAGACGTACCCTCTTGCCTAACCATTTGTTCCTCTCCTAATAACATAATGAAGGCGTCTGTCGCTATAGGGCTACTGCTCTCCTTCTTTGCCCACGGTCTGTCTATCCCCCGTTCGCAAGAGGCCATTGACAAAGCATTACCGGAAGCCGCAGCAGGCCCTAGCAAATCGCCAAGATGTGTCCGCGTTGTCTATCACGGCACCACGGTGCAGCCATGGGAAGCCCATTCTAAGGGCGGCTTCTCTCCCAAGGAGAATCTGACGGTGCCTGTGTACTTTACGCTTATTGATGCCCTCGAGGCGTCCAAGGTTGCCGCCGCCGCCCCCGGTGTTCATCCCCACGCCGACCGCTACATCTATGCCATCCACGCCACGCCTAACATGGTCGACGTGCGTGACGTAGCCCAGAACACAAGGTCTGCCTAGGCTATCGGGGGCATCGCCTGGGACCAGACCATCGGGTCCCTCAGGGTCGAACCCAGCCTTAGGGTTTAGGGTTTAGGGTTTAGGGTTTAGGGTTAGGGTT
>JARJRV010000299.1:0-24031 GCA_030783925.1 Aschersonia sp. MBC 735 | reverse complement strand
GAAGAAATAACGTCTTGTCACTGATGGAATCCTCGATGGTGACGGCATCGCAAAATTGCGGCTTGGCATACGGGAGTAGATCGTGGACGTCGATGAATTACGTAAGCAGAATCCCTCCCCCCCCCCCCTCCGCCACCACTGTCCGGCGAGTCGCAGTGAAGCTGCTAGAGACTTTCAGCAAGAGAGCTGTTCACCCAGTATCGCAAAGATCGCGGCAGAGGTCATGATCGTTGGCCGGCAGCGTCATGGATTTCGCTTCAGTGATGCCCTCGGCCAGCGTCTGCACTTGACTGAGGCGGGTCGATCGAGTCCGGGGGCTCTGGGCGACGTCTGCGCACTTACACCTCTTTCTCGGTCTAAGAGACGCAAGCGTTCCATGCGCACGATGTCGAGGTACGGGCTGCAGAGGGAACATTCTCGACTGTGGAATCCTAGCTTGGGTTTGCGATTTTCCCCCGACTTGGAGGCATGCCCGCCATTGAGCGGGTCGCGGCATCTGCAGACGAGAAGCACAGTGTTCAGCGCGGCTCACGCCCAGGCTGTCCAGAACGTCAATGATGAGAAGCTGTCACCGGACGATGGATCCGTCGAGCAAAGCCAGGCTGCATGTCAATCTGCGAGCTCGAGCCCAGCGCTTCAGCAGCATGAGCAAGTCGTAGCCCCGAGCAAGAACGCAGAGGTTCATGATCAACCGTCACCGTTGCTCGGCTTCCAGATGTCGACGTCACATTTGCAAGCTGCTCGAACTGCAGACGGCACAGGCTCCAAGGACTCCTTCTGGTCTCACACAATGTACCAGCGGACGCGACCCTGCGGCACTGTTGAGAAAGTCAAGGTTCACTACTGCACAAGCCAGCACACCATGGAGCACGTCTGCCAGAAGTACTTCCTGGGCAAGCCCGTTCTGGGCTTCGACTTGGAGTGGCTTTGGTACGCAACGACCAGCGCGGGCGTTCGTGCCAACGTATCCCTCATTCAAATAGCTTGTCCTGAACGCGTTGGGCTGTTCCACCTGGCTGTCTTTCCTGAAAAGGAAGACATGCTGTGTCCTACTTTTCGGCAGATCATGGAGGACCCGGGTGTGCGAAAGGTCGGCGTTCAGATACAGGGCGACTGCACCCGGCTGAGAAAGTACCTGGACGTGCATACAAGGGGGGTGTTTGAGCTGAGCCACTTGTATAACCAGGTCAAGCATTCGGAGGCTGGGACCGTGAGGCTCATCAACAAGGTTCCTGTGGCGCTGGCGACGCAGGTTCACGATATTCTGGGGCTCCCTCTCTTCAAGGGCGCTTCGGTCCGGTCAAGCGATTGGTCAAAGAGGTTGAAAGATCAACAGCTCACATGTACGTGAGGCCTCCCATCAGATGCGTCCTGCAATGTTTGATTGGCTCTTTTTCTTTCTGGAGAAATGGCTGACATGTGCGCAGATGCGGCTTCAGACGCTTACGCTGGCGTTCACTTATATCACGCTTTGGAAGCAAGACGGAAAGTTCTCGATCCGTGTCCAGATCGACCACACCATGCTGAGCTTGGCTTGCCCATTCCCATCACCAAAATGGAGCCTACAGATCTGCGAAGCGGAAGCAAGAAACGCTCAGTCAAAGCAGACCCGTCAGAGCGCCTGAAAGAAGGGACACAACTTCCGTGCAGGTCTGTCTCAGCATCGGCAACCCAAAGCGCACCACAAGACTCCCGCATCAGCGCTGCACAGCAGCAGGTCATTTTGTATAAGGCTTCCAAACAATCTCATGTATATGCCAGACCGGCTGCCCTTAGAGCGTACTTCTTATGGCACGCAAACCCAGGCCTCGGACCGGTTCGCATCGCCAGCTTGTTACGCGAGCCGCCTTTACTCTCGAGTACTGTGGGATCATACATACTGGACGCCATCACCCTGGAGAATCTACCTCATGACGAAGAAAGACTCAAAATGGAGGTCCTGCCACTGCTGCACGCGAGGGTGAAGGGAGAGAAGAGGTATCGAGCTTTATTGGAGCGCTGCGAGGCGTAAGAGATCTCTGCTCCCTGCTCATCCTTCTCTTCTCATCTGTCGACGTGAGATTATTGAGATACTACGTTAATGCTCACTGTGTTGGGATATCTCTCTCGCTATTGATCTGCACAGTCTTATCCTCCCCGGCACTCACAATGCCCCATGACTTGTCCCAGACAACGCTCAACACTTTCGCGCCGGACCCGGCCGCCGGCAACTGGCCTTTGAGCCATTCCCTGCCAATAGTGCAAGCAGGCTTGCTCACCACGCTGTCGATCTCGTTCGCTGCTCGTTTCGTGCTGCGTAAATCCCAAACCCTACACGTACTATCCCACGAGCCAGACACAAGCGAATAGTCGTTTGTGGGCGACTC
Organism: Aschersonia sp. MBC 735; assembly: GCA_030783925.1. Classification (NCBI taxonomy): domain Eukaryota; kingdom Fungi; phylum Ascomycota; class Sordariomycetes; order Hypocreales; family Clavicipitaceae; genus Aschersonia; species Aschersonia sp. MBC 735. Next base: position 21,665 of record JARJRV010000299.1, on the reverse strand, counting down.
GCTAACGGACACAACCCAATTGACGTGACCCTGGAGAGTCATGGCTGCTATGGTGGCGGCGGATTCTCGCGGATCGAGCAGGGCAATATGTCTGGCCGACGAGCCAGCGGCAACAAGGGAGTTTCGCAATGCGGCGGCGCACATGATTGGATTTTTGGTGGTGAGGCTCGATACCTGCTTCTGAGTAGTCAAGTCGATTGTTTTGACGGTGCCGTCCTGCGATGCTGAGTACGCAACTGTTGCGTCATGCGGGTGAAAGACGGCCGACATGACTTGACTGTCGTGCATGTGCATCATGGCCAGTGGGCCTCTTTCAGCTATGGTTGTCGATGCAGACAGCTTGGTCCGTTTGAAGGAATTATTCGCGGCCGAGTACTCGGGATCGGCCTTGGGGGCGGCGTCCTTGGATGATGACCACAGACCAATACATCCGTCGGACGAGGAACTCAGGACTCGCTTCGTCGAGCTGTTCACGTCGAGGTTGTGAATCTGCTTGTCGTGCCCGACGAGTCTCATGTCACATTTGAATGATCCAGACGTCCCCCGATCTGACTCGGTATAATTCCAGACGACGACTTCTCCTGATAAACCAGCCGAGACGAGCTTCGTGGGAGACACCCACTTGACGGCGTTCAATCTCGGAGCATGGCCGGTCGAGAAGGAGGTAGCTATAGCTTCGCCTGACGAATTCCATATCCGCACAAGCCCATCGTAGCCGGCGCTTGCTATTCTGTCATTGACTTCTCCGCGGAACCCCCTGGCGGCGGGTGCAGTGCTGGACAAGGCATCCACAGCACCGACCCAGTCGTCGTGCTGGAAGCTTGCACGATATGCGGGCGGGATCAAGCTGCGGACGTATTTGAGCGTCAGGGTCGTTTCGTGCGTGAAGCCATTCGTTTTCAGGTATTCTTCAATAGAGGTGCGCAAGAAGGCGCCATCGACAAGAAAATCGAGCGGAGCGGGGGAGGATGTGTTGAGCATAGACTCGGAATTGAGAATTCGAGAGAGACCATAGCGTTTGATGTCTATGGCAAGGTTAGATACAACTGTACAACTTTCGTTTGTTTCGATCAATGTGCATATGTACCCGCTGGGACGATCAATTGTCTCTTGGCCTCGGGGAGCTGCAAATCCTGCTCGTCTGTGGTGAAGACGACCTTGACCTGAGCCACCGAGGCGTCCATGGCGGAACGGCTGGTCTGCCCAGGCTTGGAGATGTCCAGGAATCACCGTCAAGTTGGTGAAAGGGACGCGGCGGCTGCGCGCTCACGAAGGGTTTGCGAACAAGGCTGAGACAATGTCAACTTGACCATGAGCTCTCCAGCACACACCCAAAAGGAAGAGAAAAAAAAAATAGAGTGACAGCCTTGCGGGTGGCGGTGCACTACGGGTGGCGGTGCACTGCGAGTGGCGGTGCACTGCGGGGACTCCATCCAGCCACTAGTGGGTGCATTGATTATCGATTGCTCCTTCTTTCTTGACGCTCCTTCTTTCTTGACGCTCCTTCTTTCTTGACGCTCCTTCTTTGTTGACGCGATCCGCAGCAGCTATCATCATGCCCGACCCAATCGACAGCGGTGCCCGAATCTTGCAGGTCCTAGGGACGATGCAGCAACAGATGACGCAGCAATTTCAGCAGGTTAATGAGCAACTGGGCACACTGCAGCAGCAGGTTAATGAGCAACTGGGCACACTGCAGCAGCAGATACATAATCTGGCGACTTCAGTAGATGACATCCGACGCGAGAATATGGCCCGGTAGGCGGCACCTAGACTTAGGGTGGTGTGTATTTTGCCTTACTGACCCCAACCCTTGCTTGTGAGAATAGGGATGCGAACCACCTAGCTGTGACTGAGAATGCCCTTCTTATTAGGAGCACTGAAAGCTTGCAACCTCTATATAGCATGGTGACTGGAGAGGTCATTCCTGACTTTCCTGCCCAGGTTATTGACGTGGATCGACTCAGCGGTAAGTAATATCATGATACAATGCCTTAGAACCTTTTCAAGTTCAGTAACTCATATATATATACTCCCTCTAGATCCAGACACCAGGAGAATCCTGCGTGAACTACGACTTAGTCGAGATGGTAAATTGCAGGATAGGAGATGGAGAATTTTGCTAGCGACAGGAGCGACGGGGATTAGGCTGTGATCCAATACGGCGTGTTTGGTACGCGGTGTGTTTTTCCCGGCGTGTTTGGCCTAATTGGGCCTCCGTTACCTACTGTTTAGTAGGGCGCTGAGCGTTTTCTCTTGCTCCCTGCTCGCAATATATCACGCTAGTAGAGGCCCTAAACAAGGAAATTAGCGGTCTTTTTTCTACGCTTTTTTACCACAAAAGTCTACTTTCCCCACGCAAATTCAATTGGCATATTCCACGCAATTTCAATCAGTGTGTTAACGATACCTTCTAGCTGCCCCGCCTTTCCGTTGTTCCTCGAAGTACCCGCGGCGCGCGCCGCCGAGTTTCAACTCGCCGCATTGGATCACACCCTTATTAGGCATCTGCATGCATAGATAGGTACCTACCAAGCGCCAATATATCTTCGAGGTTGGAGAAATCAGCGTCGTCCCTACAACTGTTCATTCCTTGTTAAAGCTTGTCAGCAGGGTTTCTAATCGTCGGCTGCCCAATAGCATCGTTCCTATTGCCGTCCTTGAAGCGATTGGCGGTGCGTGTAAATGACGGAAGGGGAGGCTGTGGAAGAGGCACGTTGTCAAGCGCGCCCGATAGAGCTGCCTCAACCTCAACTCATTAAGGTTGAGATGATCCTCAACTAGCATCATGGTATCCCGAGAAATGGAGAGTGAGGCAGGATTGACGGCTGTTCTGTGAGAGTGGATGGCGCTCTTGAGGGCACGGCGCTCAGCAAATCGATGTCCTTTCGTTCCCCTCTGGGAAACGCAAACGCCAGGCTACCTTTTTCGCGGCCCGTAACGATTCCCCTTTCCACATCATCCGGAGTCAATGTTGCCCTGGCGTGCTGCAATTCAGTGAACGGGTTCATTGGGCAAGGCCAAGCTCGCCATCGGCGGCCAAGTGGGGCGGCGTAGCCGTCGTTTTTTTGTTTGCGAGCGTCCCATCATGATGTCTCATTGGTTTGTCGAGTCTGGCCGGCTGTTTGCAATCGGCAATCCGGGGGCGGAGTGCCAATCCGTCAATGTCGGTTGACATCACGCTGCACTTATGACGAGTCTCGACCGCGCCCTGCATGATCCCCCTCATACAGACGGCGCAGATGGACCACACAGATGCGGTTTCGACACTGATCTCACGGCACTGCGTCTTCATGCGCCATTACGCAGGAGGGGGCGGCTTGGCCGCGCTGGCAATTCGCGCGTCTAGAGTCCCGTGATGGGAGTTGCCGTCTGATGCATCGTTTGCTCCGACATGACGCCAACGAGCAAGGATTTGTTTCCAATCGCCGCGTCGGGCTGTTGCGCTGCAAGTAGCGGTATCTCGCACGGGATAGCACCTCTCTCAGGCTCGAGGGAGAGGGAGAGGGACACGCTGTCGTCACGCATGCAGCAGACGCGGTGGGAATAAAGCGCGCAGGGCAGAACAGCCATGACAACTCTCCTTCTCCAGGACGTCGCAATATTGACGCAAATGCACAAGGACGGCCGAACAGGCTGACGGCACCAACCCCAGACCCACCCTTCAAGAAACAAACGGGTCTGGGCAGCTTCGGTCGCTCGGTGCAGCTTGGGGGTGGGTTTGGTGGACTGGACTTAGGCCACTGAACTGCGGGGGGAGGAGCGACCATGGGTCCATCAATTGGACAGGTGACCACGAATGGAGCTTGATTCATTGATCTCAATAGCATCATGGTGCTGCGCGTTTCGTCACGACCGCCCCCCATTGCCACATCCTTTTTGGTCCGAAGCTTATCGCAACTATTCTCGTGTACCCTTTGACCTCGTCAGATAGCCAGCAGAGTCGTTTGGGCCCCCGGTACACGAAAGGGCAAGGAAAAGAAGGACAGAGAGAGACAGGAGAGAGAGACAGAGAGGAAGAAAAAAGGGGAGCTCCCCTGCATCTGGTTCTAGCCTGGCTTCGGTCCCGCACAACCGTGACGCCATCTTGCCGCTTTCGATCGCTCACGCCGACTGAGCTTGCAGCAGCGGCGAGCTAGGAAAGGAGAAGACCAGGAAAAAAAAATAACCAGCCTTTCCCCAGCTCTCCCGCTTCTCATCTTCTGGTCCCCTTGGCGTCACCGCGGTCAGGCCCATATCAGCCCCGTCCCTTTCTCCCAACCGACGATCCGTTGCTGTGCCATTTCCATTGCTGCCGGGGTGTTGAAACGAGCTGCGCGGCCGCAACTCGTTCCTCGTCATCCCCTTCTTGTAAAATTTACGTCCTCTCTTCCCTCCCAATTCATCACCACGTCTAGCCACCTCGCCCTCAGCTTCCACCGCTCGCCATGGCCACCAACGGTGAGCAGGTCCGAGACGTCAAAAATCACCTTCTCTTCGAGGTTGCTACTGAAGTAGCTCATAGAGGTGCGTCGCGTATATCGTCACACCAGAATTTCGAGTGTTTGAAAACTGATCCACGTTTTTCTAGTCGGTGGCATTTACTCCGTCATCAAGTCCAAGGCGCCAGTGACGACCGCAGAGTATGGAGACCGATATACACTCATTGGACCTCTCAATCATGCCTCTGTGAGTGAATTGGCCTCCTGAGTCCCCTCCCGCAATCGGCGACCCACGCCTTGTGTGATGAGCAGCTGTAGCTGACCGCGCTCTGCCCTGCATAGGCTGCAGTCGAGGTGGAAGAGATCCAACCCACCAACCCGGCCATTACAACGACCATGCAAGCCATGAAAGACCGCGGCATTGGCTTGCTTTACGGACGATGGCTCATCGAAGGTGCTCCAAGAGTTCTCCTCATCGACACCAAGACAGCCTACGGCTACATGAATGAGTGGAAAACGGATTTATGGAACCTTGCGAGCATCCCATCTCCTCCCGGTGATGATGAGACCAACGAGGCTATTGTTTTCGGCTATCTGGTGGCATGGTTTCTGGGAGAGGTGTGTACGCCGCCATGGATGGCCAGAATGGAGCCTTTTATTCATTCCTTTTCCTCGCCCTTCTTCTTTGTCAACTATTTCGAAGTTCTGCACTGACGAATCGCGCTCTAGTTTGTCTGCCATGAAAAAGAAAAGGCTGTCATTGCTCATTTCCATGAGTGGCTCGCCGGTGTCGCCCTTCCGCTCACCAAGAAGAGGCGCATAGATGTGACCACAATTTTCACCACTCATGCGACGCTGTTGGGCCGTTATCTCTGTGCTGGCTCGGTGGACTTCTACAATAACCTGCAAAATTTTGACGTGGACGCCGAGGCCGGCAAGCGTGGCATCTATCACCGCTACTGTATCGAGCGCGCGGCCACGCATTCGTGTGATGTCTTCACAACTGTATCGCATATCACGGCATTCGAATCGGAGCATCTATTGAAGCGCAAACCGGACGGTGTCCTCCCCAATGGGCTCAACGTGACCAAGTTTTCGGCTGTACACGAGTTTCAAAACTTGCATCAAATGTCCAAGGAGAAGATTCACGACTTTGTCCGCGGCCACTTCTACGGCCACTATGACTTCGACCCTGAAAACACCCTATACGTCTTCACTGCCGGCCGCTACGAGTTCAGGAACAAGGGCGTGGACATGTTCATCGAGTCTCTGGCCCGCTTGAATCATCGACTCAAGGCCGCCGGCAGCAAGATGACGGTTGTCGCCTTCATCATCATGCCGGCCCAAACAACGTCCCTTACCGTGGAGGCGCTCAAGGGACAGGCCGTCATCAAATCCCTTCGCGACACGTCAATCATGATTGAGCAGAGCATAGGTCGGCGAATATTCGAGCGATCGCTCAAGTGGCACGAAGGTGACCCCATGCCCGATGAGAAGGACCTCATTTCGGGCCAGGATCGTGTGCTTCTACGGCGCCGCCTGTTTGCCATGAAGCGAAGCGGATTGCCGCCCATTGTCACACACAACATGGTCAATGATTCGGAGGACCCTGTCTTGAACCAGATTCGGCGCGTTCAACTCTTCAATCATCCCTCGGACCGTGTCAAGGTCGTGTTTCACCCCGAATTTCTCAACTCGGCCAATCCTGTGTTGCCACTCGACTATGACGATTTTGTGCGCGGTTGCCATATGGGCATCTTTGCCTCGTACTACGAACCCTGGGGCTACACACCGGCTGAGTGCACAGTCATGGGGGTACCGAGCATCACGACAAACCTCTCTGGGTTCGGCTGTTACATGGAGGAGCTGATCGAGAACTCGAGCGACTACGGCATCTACATTGTTGACCGTCGGACAAAAGGTGTCGATGACTCGGTCAACCAGCTCACGTCATACATGTTTGAGTTTTGCGGCAAGAGCCGGCGTCAGCGCATCAACCAGCGCAACCGTACCGAGCGCCTGAGTGATTTGCTTGACTGGAAGCGGATGGGTATGGAGTACGTCAAGGCTCGTCAACTGGCTTTGCGTCGGGCGTACCCCAACTCTTTCTCAGGTGACGAAGACCCGGAAGACTTCATCCCTGGCGTGGAACAGAAGATCTCTCGTCCCTTCTCGGTACCAGGCTCGCCACGAACGAGCGGCATGATGACTCCAGGCGACTTTGCCAGCTTGCAGGAGGGCCGTGAGGGGCTCAGCACGGAGGACTATGTGGCGTGGAAGCTGCCGTAAGTTTCTTTTGTCTCCTCTTTTCATGTTCCCCAATTTCTTTTGATGCCCTTGAGAAGTGGTGTGAGGTGCCAAGGCTGACCGAGACGCGTTTACAGTGAGGAGGAGGATCCTGACGAGTATCCGTTCCCTTTGACACTGAGGACGAAGCGAGGCGGAGCTGAGAGTCCCGTGCCGCCGGCCGCACTGAACGGCAACTGAGTGCTCGGGCGCATTGGCATTGTCGGAGCGATGCATCCTGCTTGGTTTTTTTTTTCCTTGTTTCCTTTCTCGATCATGTACACTGTACGCATCGTGACTGTTGTTGTAAGCTATTGACAGTTCTGTGCATCTGCCTGCTCACATGGCCATTTTTTTGAATGGGACTTTACACACACATGGGTGTAAAAAGAGGCGGGAGACGTGTCATTTGCCATATCTTTCTGTGTCTTTTTTTTTTTTTCTAATTCCTTTTGTTTCTCGTAACGCCCAAAATACCATTCTTGCTGCGCGAGCGCACTTCAACAACAACCTGTTTTTGTTTCTTTCCCATGCAGTGAGATGTTTGTTCCGGTCGGCGGTATCCGAGCCCCTCGTACCCAAACAATCCACGTGCCCGACGCACGTGTCCAAAATGGCCAGGTTCATTTCAACAAGCGAAATTGGGATGCGTGCAACGGTCAACGTTGCAGGTTGACGTGACGGGGGTCCGGGACCCCCCCAGCATAAACACCCAGATTGGGCACTTTTGTTTGAAACATGGCACTGTCCTCCATGGTCCGTAGAAAGTGCTGAAGAAACGAAGCAAAAAAGCAACCATCAATCGTGCGCATGTAATGTAGCAGAGAAATCTTGATTGGTTTTCTTTCTGTCTTGGTTCTAACTACTGTGCTTGGCCTGGCACCGTCCTTTGTGATAACAAAACTGATTAATGCAGCTTCCCATGCAACGCCTTGCCACCCCCCCATCAGCGGAGGACCCATCCACGGACGCCAAGTTCACCTGCGTGCGCCGTGATTAGGACAAGAAAAAAAAAAAAAAAAAACAGGAACAAAGAAGCAAACATGCGCCCGCCCGATAGTGATGATAACAATGATAATGAGCCCCGCCCAGAAGTTCGAAATGGTGCCATCAGTGTAGGAACAAAGGTTGACAAGGAAGAAGATTAATCGCCGAACAAGGATGATGAGACGAGAAATGTTGGAAATGAAGAGAAGAAGAACAAGAGCCAGCCGAGAAGCTGTGTATCAATGTGCGCGCGTGTCGTGAATCATCATTCGTTAGCTGCAGAACGAGCTCATGCCTTGACACTCCTTTGTCGGCCTAGCGACAGTCCAGCTCGGAAACGGCTCTTTGGTGACTTGGGTGACGAAACGCTTCTCTTCGCACTCTTGATGATGTCTTCGTAGCTGATTGCCGACAACGGCGTCGCCGGTTCCAAGCAGAGGCTCTCGCGAGGGTCATCCGCCTCGCCCTCGCCGTCTTGCTCGCCGACCTGCTCCATTGGCGTGACTGGGCTTTCGCTCTGGTACAGGCTTGCCCTGCTGCGCTTCTTGACCAGATTAAGCGTCCTCCGTAGCATTGCCGTCGGCGTCATGGGACTTCGAGCTGAACCCTGATCGTCGCTGATGGTGGCGTACGGATCTATGTGCAGGAACTCGGGTCGCTTCTTCTCCAGCGCGGTCGTCATCATGCTGGTGGATCGAGGCGGGTGTCGAAACGCAGACGAGGACGACGCGGACGAGTCGGACCGAGGGCGGCTCAAAGCAGGCTCGGTGGCGGTTCGGAGGATGCCGGCGCTCGTGGACGCGTCGCTTGAGCTGGGCGAGATGGATCTCCGTGACAGCGTGATCATAGATGGCTTGCCGTAGAACACGACGGAGACCACGCGAGCCGTATCGCCTCGGCCGAAACGTCCATCACTTGTCTTCTTATCTGAAATCTCCGCGTCTGACTCAACGTCACCGAAGTCGGAAAAGTCGTCGGCTGATGATGAGGCATCCTCTTCGGAGGAAAGATATATCTGATGGGGCGCAGCATGTGGCAGCATAGGCTGCTCATCGTCGACTGTCTTCTTCTGTGGAATGGATCCCAGCATTCGGGAAGCCCGACGGGCACTCCGAGGCGGTAGATCGGGAGCATCGCCGGCGGGAACGGGCAGGCTAGCACTGCTGCTGCTGTTGCTAAAGTTGTCCAAGGACAACATCTTGTCTTGTTGAGAATCGTCCTGCTGTCTTTCTGCCTCGTCACGCAGGGAGCTTTTGCTGCTGTTGACGCTGCTCGAATAGCTTCCGCAGCAGCTGGTGCTCGCTACGGTACTGTGCTCGTCTTCGTCGTTCTCGTGATCGTCGTCGTCGTCACTGCTCGCCGTAACTGGTTCGTCTTGCTCGTCTTCTACCAGACTGGAAGTAGAGGCAGAGATGCTCGAGGGAGATGTCTGGCTCTGGGATACAAGAGGTTGTTTCTTGTTGACGGGATGTGATGGTGAGTCTGGAGTGGAGAGAGAAGAGCAGACGGAGCTTCTATAAGGCTTCGGTGCGATTTGGTCGCTGGCGCTTGCATGATGGACCAAGAGGGGGATTTGCTGGGCTGGAATGGAACCAACGCGATCCCTGTGCAGCGTTGGCCCCGACATGGCCAAGCGTGAGGATGTGTGGAACGAAGGCAGCGGCAGTTCGATGGTAGATGTCGGGGTTGGTCGGTCGTGACTGGTTCCTCGGTAGTGTTTCAGAAGTGAACCCAGACCATGAGACAACCGAGAGAGTCGAGATGGGAACAACCACCCACCCCCCCTCAGATCGGGGTTTGGTGTTCTAATTCAGCTTTTTGGCTGATGCTGTAGTCGGGAAATGGCGCTTCCGAGGACGAAAGTAGAGATTGTCGGATGCTTGGAGGGAAATGGATGAGTGAAATGGAACAATGGGAGATCATGGAGCTATGACTGGCGTCCCTATGCGGCGCCACTCGTCTTCTTCAATCTCGCCTTGTCTCTTCTCCCTCCCTCGAATCTGAAAACTGCTGGCAGGAAGCAAATGCAAAAAAAAAAAGCGTGGCCGTGTGGTTTCGATGGGTTAGTTCGAAACAAGGGAAAGGAATTCGATGAAGGGATAGAGGGGTTGCGGTTGGAAGGGCACAGGAATGTTTCAAGTGCAAATATTGCAGTTGTCGGGTAGCTGTCTGGTATGTAAGAAAAAGGGCATGGCATGGAGGAGAAAGGATGGGCGGCCAGGGCGAGATATGAATGAACCACACGACCCGACTTTTGACACAAAGCTTCCAACCGTTAATGTGTCAGGCAGGGGTGCCCACAAATGGACCGTTGGCTTTCTGGCCGTTTTTTTTCTTGCTTCTTCTCCTTCTTGCTCTATTCTCTGACCCTTCCTCTGCCCCCTCCCCCTCCCCCCTGCTTGAACAGGCCGAGAAAAGGCAAGCAGCGGTGGGAGGGCTGCCGTGTGGGGTGGGAAATGGCGCACTGGGTACAAGCACGGCCTGGCTGGGATTCATTGGCTGCCCGCTTCTTGGTGCCCGAGCAAATCACCCTGTTATTACTTACTCTTGATCCTCATCCAATTTCCTTCACTGGGCGGACCGGTTTGCCATGGCTCCCACGCTTCTCCCTCTCGCCCTCGCGCAGGCCATTGCGCACAAGACTCGGAATAATACTAGGTAGTTGGGTGGGGGAGGGACAGTCAAGGTGCAAATGAAAACCAGTCCATGTGGCCGAGAGAATGTGACTGCTACGTCGAGTACAAGTACTGTATATGGCACCAGGTATAGACAGATTGACGTTGCGCATCGTGGTCCTGCTGCCAAATCCCATCCATGACCTAGCAAAAGCAAGCGTTTCAGGATTGATTGCTGTCAAAGTCCGAGAGGCAGGAGCGATCAGCCGACCGTCCGTCCAAATCCAAATAATGGCCATCCAAATATTGGAAACCGATTATCGTGGCAGCTGCCCGATCATCTACACCGTAAGGCAAACAAAGATTTGAGTCATGAGCGCCCGAGTCCCATGGTCACTGACCGATGGGATTGACTGCCTTTGCCCTTCAATGCACCGGACCAAGCGCTTCATGGAGTTGCTACTTGCGGTCAGGATTCGCAACAGGGCCTAGTTTCTTGCACCGCTCTGAGCCAAGCTTGTTTCTGTTCCAGCTCCAGCTCCAACTCCTCCTCTGGCTCCGTTTCCTTTCCCACGCCCAACGAGGTTGGCCAGCAGCACGTTGCATCATGAGCAAAACGCTCGTGTCCTCGGGGCAATGCAATGCGATGGAGTTGACCTTGACAAGCCGAGCGTTTCCGTTCCCCTCCGACCCGTTCATGTCGGCCATGCAACCACTAGGTAGCCAGCCACCACGCGCCCTCGGAGAGACGGTTACCACCGCGCCCGCATTGCTGTCTGTCTGTCTGTCTGTCTGTCTGCTGCTGCCTCGCGCGCCACCACCATTCCAGTTCCCCCACCCCGGACCGAAAGTTCGTTTGCGGCCAGAAAGTGTCGACATGGCTTTGAAACGAGAGCGTTCAAGGTTGGCACGGTGTACTCCGCACCTCACCTCACCTCACCTCACCTCACCTCACGCGTCGACAGGTCTCCTAGCTGCTGCTCCTTGGAGAAGGGGGGTAAAAGGGGACGACTCCTGAGGACTTTTTTTTTTCCTCCGTCGCCTCTCTCCTTATGCACTCCCCATGCCGTCCTGATTTTTCGGCCAGGAGATGCTGAGAATCGGACAACAGTTCGAAAATGGCCGACTCGATGCAACTTGATTGGCCATGCGCGACAAGCTGCACAGCGCAGATCCTTGGACAACAAGTCAATGCGCGAGCGCGGAGCACTCACTGCAAGCTGAGATGCAACTTGACATGTTGCCGCCGACTGGGCTGTTTTTCGTCATGCATCCATCATTGCGTCCTGCCTGCCTGACGCCTTGATCTACCAAGTCCTGTGACGCCATCCACTTGGTCGCGTTGCCTGGAATTTTTACTGTCGCGGCTGTGCGCGCTGTCGGAGTCTGGGTTCTTGTACATGCGTACGAGTTCGCGCGAATGAATTAGTGTTGTTTGTCTTGAACGTGATAATCCGCAGCTCCGACCATCATTTGATTCTCAATGGCGTTAGCGTGCCCGACTTCATGGCTGGCCGATCGTCGTTCATTTCGGACATGACAATACGTGTAATTTGGTCCGTCTTCTGCACAGACTTCGATTACATCAACTAATGTAGGCAACTTTGTGGATGTGAGTTTATACACCATGTACATCATCAAGGACGTGTCGGGCCTTCTATCTTTGGTGCTTCCTCAATGTCCGGGGCTGATGTGGTGCTGCTGTCGTCGTTGGCCGTCTCCTGATCACGGCATGTCCGTCTCCGTGTCAACCTGACTGATGGAAGATGACGGTATGGGCCTTCCCGTCGCCAGCCACTGGATCTGCCTTCATCCGTCCGTCCCCCTTCCTCGTGACGACCCATCAAAAATCGTTGCGCCTGCCTACAGCCTCAACCTGACTGGATGTGGAATTCGGTCACCACTCGGAGTCGGAAGTTCCGTATCCGCAGCGTCTGCTGTTCAGCGGGCATACTCAGAATACATCCATCTATGTATATCTGTACAGTACTTTACGGAGTGCTCCGAGCCAAGCAACACCATCATGACACTTTCCGAGGCGCGCCAGTCGACCAATGCTCTCTGCCGATTGCCCTTTCCGGCCGGAAGACAGGTTTCCTCGGGCCTCGCGCACAGTGCACTCGGCACAGCCAGATACCCAGACGCACATGGAATAGTCGCAGTGCGCAGCCGCATCACGAACCGTGGACATGCAGCCCTTACTCAATACCCGCCTTGTTGAATGACGACGTGCATCTTTCCCCAGCCATTCCATGGGCAACAGGACAGGCGGCCAATCAGACACAAGGACCGTCCAAGAGGCTGTCCCTCTCTTCTCCACCGCTGACCTGCAGTCGCGGCACATGAGGTTGTGTCGCGAATCGCATTACTTTCAAGTCATATATCACGCCGATTTGGCAGATGCCGCTCCCCGTTGCCCGACCCCGCCATCACCGCCCGTTGCCGCCATCGCCAGACCGACTTTCCACCTCCCTCGCGCACACAGCAGAGAAGCGTCCTCAGCCGCTCGTAGCAACACAAGCCCCCAAAACCACACACATCTCAAGCACCCGCGCGTATCACAGTGCGCAACCCCCAACCAACCCGCGCGCTTACGCCCATCCCCTTTCCCTCCCTTCCCACCACTCCCACTCCGGTCAGGACGCCATCACTTCACGGTGCAGTTCCCGTTCCAAACAAAGCTATACCGTTCCCCCCTCGACAGCCCCCCCCAAGCCACGCTCATCTCACGCAGCAACAGTTCCAGCCGCGAGGCCCGACCGTCCTCTCAAGCACGCCGCCGCCTCGGTAGTCTGTGCGGTGACCTCACGCAGCTCCGAAAAGGAAACAAGGCGCCATCTCTCGGTGATGTGTTTCCTTCCCCCAGATACGGACGCACGGACAGCCTCCCCCCCCTCCCCGCGTTCACGCCCGGGTAAATAGCCTGGTCCACAGGTGCGCCCGCACGCCACGATCTTTTGTTATTTTAAAATTTGGCTGGCAGGACGAAAGTGCCAGTGCCTGACTAGGTAGGTAGCGTAGTGACTTCTTTTCTCACGGCCGCATTCAGGCACGGGTTTGTGTCGCCGTTCAGTCACACGTTGTGGTGCACTGCGTAGGTACATACGTCATTGCCCCCCTCCCCTTCACCAGCTATTGTGGCTGGAAACTACTAGCGCGAACCCTTACCCTGCTGTGGCGGGGTGTGTGGCTGGGTGCTGTCCCCTGACTTGAACAATCGAACAGAGCTACACTGATGTGCTGAATATTGTTGATCCAGTGGGACAAACGAAGAAGACCATCTTTGGGTGTCAGGTATCTCCTTGAACTAAGCATGCATTGTGTAAGTGGCATAAAATATCCCGCCACCATGCGTCGAGTTTCATGCCGTCTGCATTACGTGCATTTCAAGACCAATTAATGCCTTCCTCATAAAAATTATCTACTTCCAATGCCAAATCATGAATCGCCACTTCCATAGTGATGGCTGGGCCATGCTCGTCGAAATCCAGACCCGACCATTTTCGTCAACCATGTCCCTTGTTCACCATTGATTCGCCACAATTTGTTGCATCAATCAATGTTTTTGCCTACACCACCGTTCGGGCATTGTTGTGGCACATAGTCCGTGTAGCTGTGTTCGGTGCCAGTCACACCCTGTTCCAGGAAACCTGGTCTTGCTCGTCTCGCAGGCGACTTCCTTCGGGCCGTTTCCGCCCTGGGACAGGCCCCAGAGAGAACACACCGGGAGAGCTTTGGCTGTCGCCTCCGCCGCCTGGCGCTGGGAGGAATGCACCGCTTCCGTTGCCAATCATGACGCTGCGGCGCGCTTCGCCGCGATCCCAGCCTTGACCGGCCACGTCTGCTGTCAACCCGTAGATGCTACTTGGGCGTCGAGTCGCCTGTGTCTTGGATGCTGTGAAAGAATCGACGCGAGCAAAGTTCCACTTTCCAGATGTGTCGCGTTTTGTGAAGATTTCGAGCGTCTGGGTGGAGGCTGTTGGTGGGCTCCGATCTTTTGTACCAGTCGCTGCCGGAACAAAGGGATTGTTGGAACTCAGTCGATGGGAGTCCCTACTCTGAGGGATTCGTTGACGGGTGGGCGATGTCGGCGATAAGAGGCCCCCGGATGGAGGGGACACGCGTAATGAAGGAGCACCAAGTGTTGACGAGGCATGGGCTCGTCCGGGAGACCGCGGAGGCGGCAGACTCTGCAGCTGTTCGGGAAAATTCTCGTTCAAAACGTAGAGTCGCTGGAGCTTGGGAAGACCCGCCGTCAGGATGGAATTGGCGAGATACCCATAGTACCCTTTGGTGATGTAGGGTCCTGCTGATGATGACGATGATATCTCATACCGGAGGGTCTTGAGCCGTTCGTGCGCGAGCGGCTGTATCTGATCACCTGCGGGGAATACGTCCGAGACACTGCATTGTATGGCCAATGTTGAAAGATAAGGCGCCAGGGCAAGAACCTCTTGAAGATCCCGCGCCTGGATGCCAGTGTCTTTGAGTGTCAAGACTTTGAGAGATTCCTGCGTCTCGTAGAAGGATAGATACTCTGCCAATCCCGCGCAAGTCAAGCTTGGCGTATTCTCGAGGATCAGCTCCTCTAGCGCTGGCAGAGGCCGCAGATCCTCGTCGGCGACAAAGACCTCGTCTGACATGCTGTGCGTCTGAGTGTGCGTCTGAGTGTGCGTCTGAGTAACCTTCAGAGCGCGCAAATGCTGCAGCGAGGTCAAAACGTCTCTCAAGACATGAGGGTCAACATTCAGATTATTCAATTCCAGCACCTCGAGGTTCGACCAAATCTGGCCATCTGCTAGAGTGGCAAAGCTGTGTTCTGAACCAGCCTCGTACGTCGCTTTACCGAGATGAGGGCATCTCGTTTGCACCTCTAGTCTCAGTGTCTTGTACAGGGGTTTGTCAGAAAATAACTCTTGTGGCAAGTCGACATATTTCAAATTGGGAAGCACCGCAATCGTCTGCGCCAGTTCGACGTGACACGCGTCTCGTAGCATTTGCGGCGTCTTGAGAAACCGTATCAGCACGCCGATTCTGGTCGGATCGTCACGGACCGTGCGACGCAGGAGACTCAGCCGTGCTCGGGCTGTATCCTCGGGAATGCCGTTCTTTTCAAACCGCGATGTTTTCTTTCGTCGCTCGGCCAAGACAGGCTCGAGGACGCAATAATGTACGACTTCGATCCGTACGCTGTGGTATCTGGAATAACATTAGCTTCCTGTAAATGGAGCTCTCCAGAAACTGACGCGACAGGGGCTTGACAAGAGCAGTAGCAAACAAGCACATACAATACTCGAACGGCAACATCTCTCCAAGACCGATTTACCTGCACACAATGCGACAAGTCCCGCAAGCCACAGAGCATGCAGCCGTTGTCATTGAAGCTGTCCTCCCACTTTTCATAACTTTCGTCCTGCGCATGAGGGCAGACGAAGCTGAATATTCGCTCAAGCAGATCACGCGTCAATTTTTCCAGCAACAGAGCCGAGCGTCGAGAAGGTGGCTTAAAGAAATGAGTGTTCGAGCCGACTTCATTGATGGTCCGATATTCGTGCGGTATAGGCGTCGTGGAACCGGCCCTCCTGTCCTTTCCACCCCTTCCAAACAGGTTTCGTCCCAATTCGCTTAATCTTGGTCTTGGCATCGCGACGGGATCTGGCGCCGAGCTCGAAGTCGATATGTTCCCTTGATCGATGCAATTGACGGCGATAATAACGATGATCCCGCGCGCGAGCAGACTGGGAGCAGGCCAGAGACCACGTCGAATGCAGGTTGAACCAGCAACGTTACCGGGCTTGCCCCGAGCAAATGGCCTCGAGGGCTCAACCAGCGGCCTCGGCCACCCTCAAGTGCGATGTCTGGACTTGTACCTGGCCCCGTCTCATCTAAATGTCGATGGGACGATCCTACAATGGAGTAGCTTGTGGCGGCTCTCTCGTCACCAACGTATCTCGTTGACCTGCTGCTCGCTGCGAAGCAATCAGACAAGCAGATCCTAAAAGTGAGAAGAAAAAAAATAAGGGACAAGAAGAGACGGTGGAGAGAAGAGGCGCGAGATGAAGTGCAGCCTGAACTGCATGGGCGTCGCCCTTTTGAGGCCCAAGCAACAAAGAGTCTTTCTTCCTTTCTTCCTTTCTTTCCCCCCTCTCGAAGGAGAGAGGATAAGAGACAGAAGTCGAGCGCACCAAGAGTCAGTCAGTGTCGACACTAGTGGTACGACGTCAGGTGTGCAGACACGACACCAACACTCCGAAAAGAGTCGAGTCGAATCGTGCGCCCCCGTAGACCAAAAATCTGGAGCTAGGCCGCTCAGTCGTAGACTCGTAGGGGTCTGGCCCAGGGGCAGCAGCTTGTTCATGGTGTCGTAGGTGTGAATGCTGTCGGGTGGGCCCAGTCCCCTTTCCCCGAGCAATGCAACCCGTAATCGAGTAGTACCTAAATTGCCTACCTTACTTGTTCAGGTACCTATAGGCGCTCGCTGGCTTGGCGGCGACCCCAACGATGAGTTTGAACAAAGATGCGGCGCCTAGTCGTGTCGTCTTATTGGCGGCTCGACTCTGACTCTTCTTCGAGAAACCAATGAACACATCTGGCTTTGTTACTTCATATTGCAAGGCTCAGTAATTGCTCCGAGCATTCCGAGGCTTCTATTAATAATTTCTTTGTCCGCATCCGATATACATTAGAGGATCTTGCATTCCATAGTCATTTCTCAGATAGCCCTCCAGACAACCTTGTGCGATGAAAAGTGCAGCGGCCGTATCTCATGTTCATATTGCAGGCATGCTCTCCAGATCACAGCCGCTCTCGCGTGCGGCCATTGTCTCACTGCTCACGACTTGTGACCCTTCTGCACTGCATCGATTATCGCCGTCTGTTGGCGAATTATCATGGCTACATCCAACACTCTGCCACACTATCTGTCTTTTCTTTCATGAGTAAGTAGCATCTGCGATTTGGAAGAAGCTACCATCATTGCCACGTTGAGACGATCGGATCGTAAATATTTTGACGTAGAACTCGATGCCCTTTCCTGGCCTGTACCCTCTTATCGCGCCGCAGTGAAATCAATGTTCACCCAGTATCTCCCAATAAAAGAATTATATAGATCCAATGCCGACTTTTGTGATATTCTTTCATCATGTACCGCAAACTCGCCCCGAGAGACACGACATACATCGACTTTTCTTATTGCGTTCTCTGGGTCGGCACATGAGCGTTGGAATCGGTTCTCAGGATGGCTTGGAGGTTCCATTCCTCGTTCGAGCGTTTTCCCCCATCAACCCAGAGCACCGAAGGCGTATGCATCATATGGTATATTTAGGCTTTGCGAGATCGAGTGGTCATGCCATTCGTCTTGATTCCAGTCGCAGAAGCGCCACCCTTGCGATCATTTCCGGTGAGGACGTTCTCGATATGAAGAGGATCGGGAAGGGGTGCCTGTGACATGCGGCGAAGGGATTTGCGCGTGGTGCTCTTCCCGCCCTTTTTGTATGTAGCGAAGTAGAAAGAGATGAAGAGGACGAGATAGGAACTGAGAATGGCGATGCCAGCGAAGGCAGCAAATTCCTCGCCCGCGCAACTACCAGCGTTGGGCATCCATGAGAAGTATGTGGAGGTGAAGTAGGTATACGAAGCGAAATAAACGAATCCTGATTGTCGGAGATTAGCATTTTTCCCGCCCTGCGTCAAGTCATTTTCGTTTTTCATAGAGACTTACCAAGGTCGATGATAAATTGGATGATTTGAAGACGCGTGACCCACTCCTTCCACCAGATTCGAACACCGCGGGCGCTCTGAAAGTAGTACCAGTACATGACGACGTGGACTGTCAAGTTCAAGGTGATAGGGACCCAAGAGACCGAGGTGGAACCAATTAGCTGGGTGTAGCAAAGCAGAGCAGTAGCCCCGTGATGGTAACAGTGAAGGAAGGCTAGCAGGTCAATGTTAGTACATGCCAGGAAGGACTGGTCGTTCAGCAAACCGATCGCAACCGGGAATTAGACTTACTCAGAGGCTTTTTCTTAAGGAAGAGAAAGACTGTGTCCAGCAGTTCAAGGTACTTGGTCAGGTAATTGAGCTGCGGACCATCGTCAGTTCCATCCACATCTCTGCTTCCGTCTCTTGTATGCGCGACGAATTTGACATACGTAGTAAAGGACAACCATGGGCTGGGTCCAACCACCGTCGTGGTGGCAGATGGCATGAAAAATGCCATTGTGATACACCTCAGGTACGATCTGCTCAATAAACAGGACCAGAAGAATGCCACTGATGGCAGTGAGATAAAAGTTGTGAATGAGAAATAGTCCTTTGAGCTTGAAAGGTTCTCGGTTTCGCATCAGCTCTCGGCCGCCGAAGATGATGAGATAATAGATGACTATAAAGATGGACGTCGATTTCAGGGTCGACATGGGCGTCTCAAAGGGCACGAAAGTGAAGTCATTCGCAGGGTAGCCGACGACAGCCTCGAAGGCCTTGTTGAAAATAGGCCATAGATGAATGCCGAAAGGTCGATCGATCGAAGGCAGCGGAAGTTTTTGGGCCGAGGCGGACATCTTGACGATGGGTCGGGTGGCACGCGTCGAGGACCACCAAGGTGTCGGTTGTCCCAATGATGCGAATGAGTCCGGCGAGGCGGATCAATGTTGGTTCAAGCTGAAGGCGCGCGTTTTGCGGTCCGAAGGATGCAATTGCAATGGACAGCCCCCGAAATCGAAGAGACGATGCGCGAAACAAGCTTTTTCTTTCTTCTCCCTTCGGACTGGCGTAGGGCAGGTAAGGAGCGACAAGAAGAGGGAAAGGGCGCCAATGGCTCTAAGAGCACTAACACAATCGACACGAGAATCGAAAGGAAAAGACGACAAGAAGACGATAGATGTGCCAGATGGCAAGAAGATTGACGGAGGGGAAAAGAGAGGGGGACTCTGGGTAGAGAAGGGGGGGAAAACTTTGGTTTTCGTAGAATGACGAGGCGGCACACGCAGACCCGTGCTGTACTCCTGAGAAGCTACTACTAGTACACAAGTGCTGCGCCCGCGTACTTAAGGTACGCATAATAACGCGGGAAGACAAGAACTGGGTCGATGTATCGGACTACCCGCGTTTTCGATCCTAGCTCGTGTCGTGGAAAAAAAAGAAAGGGGAAATTCCCCCAGGCAAAGCAATTTGGCACTTGCCGACAAGCACGTCCCTCGCATGTGATTCGTCGACTCCGAAATCATTGATCCATCGTCGGCACCGAGACAGATGCGACACGTGACTGTTTACGTACGGGAAGCCATTGAGACGGCTGCTCTGACCAGCTGGCCCGGCCGTGAAGCTAATCTTATTTGCCCCGGTGTGCGAACTCGAGCCGGCGCGAAACAATGAAATGATCCGCAGTTGGGTCAGACCCTTGCGCTTCGCGGGAGGAGGGTATCATGTTGTCATGAGATGCCCGAACAAGGCCGTCAGGGACGTCCCTGGCATGAACCCACGTGTTGGGCTCTCCACGGCCAGCTACGGACTTTCTCGAGCTGCCGGTGCCCAGAATGCAACAAGCAGCGTAATAGTCGGGGAGCGTAGCAATGGCATGCAGTAGCAGCTATTGCTAGAAGTCAAAGTACGACGCTTATGATCACACAAGGCAAGTATTATGCATCATGGGGGGTGGTTATCTCAGCCCAATGGCCAGAAGGCCGTCTACATTGCTCCTCGGCGACGAATTAGAGGCGGGCCATATCAAAGCTAGCAGAGAGGAAAGGTATTTCCCGTATGGAGTACAGTGTGTAAGATATCAGCAACCGTGCTACCCGCGCCCATTTTTGGGTAGTATACGAGCTCCGTCGACCAAGCTCACACGGTAGAAGTACCAGCCTGTGTCGAAGCTTAGTCATCCATATCAGCCCATTCTATACCAGCTTTGCCGTGCTATCGAAAAAGCGCACATCACCATCCATCGAGTATCCTTGCCGAATCCGCCTCCTATTCCGACTGGACGTCCTCCCAAACTGCTGAGAATGTCGTCCGCTTCTTTTCTGCGCGTCGTGTCTCGCGGCCCGACGACCTTTCTACGCACCGCCGCGGCTCGACCGCTCGTCGCCCGCGCCGCCTTCAGCACCTCGCTGCCTCGACGAAGCGAGCACGCCGAAGAGACATTTGAGGACTTTACTGCCAGGTGAGGATACGTCTACAGCGGCAAGGATGCGTCTTTTCTTTTTGAACAGTCATTGTCATAATGGACATACGATTCGTTCGATTATCTGTCCTAAATTGGCGCCGATGTCTACAAGACATTTATCCAACGGCTCTGCCTTATACATAGCCGTCTCGGACTCAATTGCTAAAAGACAATGCTGCGCAGGTTTGAAAAGGAATTCGAGGGTGTTCAAGACGTTTTCGAGCTACAGGTTTGTCAAATTACGCTGTCACGGCCGGGCTTTAAGATCGGGATTTGCGACCATGCGCGAACGCGTCCCATTGCCTTGAAGCCCACGGCTTGGCTTGCAAAGCTAATTGCCCACTCGATCAGCGAAACCTCAACAACGCCTTCGCCTACGATCTCGTCCCATCGACCTCTGTTGTCCAGGCTGCTCTCAAGGCTGCTCGGAGGGTCAATGACTTTGCAACAGCTGTGCGCATCTTCGAGGGTACGTTTTCCTACACCGCGTCACATCATCCCTCTCGGTTCGATCGGCACGATTTGTCAGGACTTCCACAAACGTGGAATGCATGGCTGTCATGGATGGTTTCTACTGCCTTTACATGAGTCACTACTAATGTCGAAGTACAGGCGTCAAGGCCAAGGTCGAAAACAAAGGCCAATACGACCAATACCTCAACGAGCTCAAGTCTCTTCGGGAAGAGCTCGGCGTCCCGCTGAAGGAGGATCTGTATCCCGAAGAGAAATAATTTTTGGAGCGTGAGGGGGGGGGGAAAGATAGGGCAGTGGTGGTGCTCGTAAGCAATAACATCAGATTCAGTGCCTGTGTGCTTAAGCAAAGCCGCTGGTGAACATGTAAAATCTAGGCGACCTGATATGGCAGTAGCAAGGCTTTTGTGGAAAAAATTAGAGAGAGGAGAATTGGGAATTTTCTTGCAAGTCTGTCCGTTAGAATAAGTCACAACAAGCATTCGCATGAAAGGAGGTGGGTTCTCTTAAAGTGCACGTTGTGCGGCATGACGTGCGGCAATCACAAAATCAGCACCGGTAAGAGATGTGATGATATTAAACCGCAGATTGGCTACAAGCCTAAGAGACAAGATAGTCTATCGGACGACAAAAAGACGAGACACCAGGCTGCCTCCAGCCCAAACCCGGGCCGCCTTCTATAGGGCGGGGGGGGGGGGGGGGGGGGGGGGGGGGGGGGGGGGG
>JARJRV010000298.1:0-86858 GCA_030783925.1 Aschersonia sp. MBC 735 | reverse complement strand
ATTCACTCTTGCATCGTGATAGCCTGCTCCTTTGCGCAGCAGTCGAGACCATGCAGCATGGCGCGCTTCCGGGGCGCCAAATACCTCGTTTGCTTCTACTGCGGCAAAACGTCTGGTCTGAAATTCAACTCTGCCATTCGCGACTTTCTGTGCTTGCATTGCGACGCAACCAACTACTTGGATCAGGTACGCACCATGCCTCTCGAAGAAGGAGTACTGGATATTAACGAGGGAGTTGTTAGCACGGCGAAATTACCGATCCTCCCGTAGCCACCGAGTGCGAGGCTGTTGCGGTTCAATATGCGGCACCGCAGCGTTCATCTCACTCACAACGGGATGACATATTCTGCCAGAAGTGCCTCAAGAACCAGCACCTTTTCACAAAGTCCCTGGCGCAGTATCTGCCGGATGATCCCAACGATCCCGATTACCCTGAGCTCGAGCGAAAATACTATCGCTACAGACGCAATTTAGAAGCCCGCTACCCGCAAGTATGCGGCGACTGTGCGGAACAGGTCCAAGACAGGATACGACAGGCCGGCTACACGGCCAAGACGGACCACCTGAGGCGCATGATGAACCTTACTCGAGGGCGCAAAACTCGCACAAGATCCACACTGGACTGGATCAACGCCCTGGGGAAGGCCATGTGGCGGACGGGCTTTGCGCTGCAGACGCTGTGGCACTTGATGGTGATTGTTCGAGCTCTGCAGGAGGAAGAGGAAGAGGCGGGTGGCGGGATGCGCGATCCAGACACCCGAGGCACATTTGCCATGGCCGCTTCAACACTCAAGCCCGCAGTCGACGCCCTGTCTCGCTCGCATCGTCTCATCGACTGGAGCATCGGGCTAGGATTCCTGGCTGCGTGGTGGAACCCTCACTTCGTGCAGGTGAATCGAGGCTTCACCAGGCATATCCTCGGACTCACCCAATGGTATTGCCTGCAGGGCCTCATCATCTTCTTCCGCTTCATCTCTCGCAGCCTGGACTCGAGCACTCAGGCGCCATCGCGGCCTACGGCCAGACTGGGCGCGCATACGGCCATGGCTGCGGTCATGCTCATGGTGAGACCCAATCATCTTCCTCTTTTGCACGTAGTAACCACCAAAGGGGCGGCCTTGTTGACACGATTGGCAGGTTTACGTGTTGGCAGGCAGCTGCATCCGAGTTGACACAACACCCCTCTTCGCAACGTCCACGGCGCCCCTCGTCTCCAACGAAGCCAGGCCATCAACGCAGCGACGACTTGACGATTCCAAGACGTTTTCGGAGCTCGTCCACGATGCTCTAGATTCAGCACCCGCAGCTCTGCAAAAGCCGTCCTGCGGAGCAACCACCAGCCCGTCGCCTGGCTCTTCCCAGAATCACCTGCGTCAGCAACAAATAAAATCTCCCTTCACCCCCGCCAAAGGCATCACGACACAGCAACAACAGCAGCAGCAACCCCTCCAATACGACCAAGAAATGGACTGGTCGCCCACCGTCCCCCAGCGCCAATCCTTTCCCCCCAAGCAGCCATCGTCCCCCCCAGCCCCCAACCCAATCCACCAAGAGGCCCAAAACGCCTTCTGGTTCAAGGTCCCAGCCGCGCCGACCGCGCCCGCCCGCCGCCTCCGCAACCCAATCACCACACGACGACTCCAACAAGACCCGGGCGAGCCCATCCCCGCCCTCTTCTCAAGCAAGGTACAGGCCCCTCCGTCCCAGCAGACGGACGGCGTCGAATTCAAACAACCCAGCTTCTTCGCGCCCCAGCGCGACCCAGACGCCAGCTCACTAGCCGACCTGCTCAGCCAGTCCTTCACGCTCGAGTTGGACGACAAGCCCCCGACACACCAACACGTCCCTCTGCCGCCGAACCGCACGTCGTCGTCCACTCCAGCCTGGGCCGCTTTGGGCGTTCTTGCCATGTGCGTTGTCAGCACGACCATTTCGGTGCCGTATGGCGACATGGCGCAGCTCCTCGCGCTTGGTGTAGTGGGTTTTGTGGCCCTTCGGGACACGGGGGCTCCTGTCGTGCGAGTCGCGGCCTTGAGCGTGCTTGAGCTGGCGGCCGCGTGCTGGGTTGCTTGGGAGCTGTGGGACGGCGGAGGCGCGCGCGTTCAGCGGCACGGATTGGGTGTCGTGGCCGTCGCGCTCGGTCGTCGTGTGTTGAAGGCGGTGCTGTAGCCTTGTGGTGATACAGGAAGCGGTGTCTATATTAAGGCGTCGACTGGTTTTGAGTAGAGAGTGTGCTTGGCGTTTTGATGCTTACAGAAAAGGTTGGCTGGGTCGAATTTGCATATATTTAGCACGAGCGGTAGCATTGACGATAGAACTTGATCGGCATCCACATGCATGTTACGGAACGCGAGCAGTGTTCAACATGGTATCTTTGCATTTACGCGCCCGCTATGCTTGCTAATCGGAATCTCGACGCTATCCATGCCCAGAAACGCTATTTGCTCAATCCCCGACCTAAACTCCATGTATTCAAGATAGTCCCTCACGACAAGTCCATAGCACGGGTATCATCCCTGCTGCCTCCCACGTGAAGCTCCTTTGCAAGTTCTTCTGCGACGAAGTCCTCGTAGTCATCCAGATTTTTCTGGATGTGGATCTTGAACTTGATCACGTCGTTCAGCATGCGATCGATATCCGTATGCAGCTCATCGCGTAGAGAATTGGCTTGGAATTTAAGCCGTTCGTATCTGAAAACACACCATTAGCTGCGGGCCCCTCCAGCTGAAGTACAGACAGGAAGTGGAGGGAGTGGACGGAGACAAATGAAGAAGAACAGAGGTGAGGAGGATGCAAAAAAAAAAAAACAAAAAAAAAAAAAACAAGGGCCCTACTTACTCGATGGAAGCATTTTCTTCGCGCTGTTCGAGGAGCTGGACAGAATCTTCCAGGTCGGTCCGCATCTCCGACAGCTCCTTGTCCATCTTCTCGATCTGCGCATCCGAGGCCATCTTTTGCGTCGTCGTCGTCTCTTTGGTCTTTTCTCGTTCTTCCTCAGCCGCTCGAACCCGGTGCTCCAGTCCCTCTAGTTGGCCGCGCTTGGTCTCGATGGCCTCCTGCATATTGTCTAGCAGCTCGCGGTCGCTCATCATGATGTCCACGGCCTCTGCTCGCCGGTCAGATGTCTGTTTGCGCAGTGACAAGAAGCTACTGCGGATGTGGCCGCCTCGCAGATCGAGGTTCAGTAGATGCCCAGGCTGGTATCCCGTCGTGGCGTCCGCCAGGAGCCTCGCCGCTGACGGCGACGTGCCCCTTGAGCTATTGAAGTTGGCTGAACTGTAGTCGCCATCTTCGTTGACATTCACCCGGAGCTCATAATTTTGGCCTTTGGCATTGACTGCAGTGGCGGGCGTCAAGGCCACCTTGTAGGCAAGAGCGTTATAGTCGTCCACCAAACGTTCGAGTTTCTCCAGCTCGTGGCTGGCTGCCGCCTCCTTCTCCGCCACCTTCTTCTTCACATCGTCCAGCCTCTTACTCGCCGAATCGATACTCTTTTGCAGGCGCTCGCGATCCGAATTCATGCGGTCGATATCCTCTATGCTGATGCCCTGGGCATCGACTGCCTTTCGGAGCGCCGTCCACTCGTCATGGGCCGCCTCTAGCTCCTCCGCGAGCTGGTTCAGTTCATCTTTCAGCGCTTCACTACGCTTTTCGTACTTTTCGGATCGTTGGAGGGCGAGGGTATTGTACTCTTCGAATTTGACCTTGTCCTCTTCCATAATCTTGAAATGGTTGTCCAAAACGGCGGGGTCAGGCAATGACTTCTCTAATCCCTCAATATCCCTCTGGAGCCTTGCGTTCTCGTCCTCAAGTATCTTGAGCTCAGTATTATACTTGGCATTAGATCGCTCGAAAGCTTTAGCCATACTGTCAATATGTGGTGCCAGGACACGCTCGGCATCGTCGTCTCCCATATCCTCGTCCATAGCAAGCCAATCTCGGTAGGCCGTGCTAAGGAAGTCAAAAACAATGTGGTCGCCGCTCACATCCACACCAACTTCCAGGCAAGCATCTGAGTATCGATTGCTGACGTAGCCATCCAGCATTTGCGCCAACTGCATCATCCAGTAGAGGAGGCCAAGAAAGGTGCTCCAGTTTTGACCACCGACGGCCGCTAGTTGACTCTTGGTTATGCTCCTCTCGAACGGATACCCAAGCTGTTTCAAGATTGGCGGAACCTCCTGATCTATGTTCTTTGTGAACTTGTGATTAGGTTCAATGCGGCGATAGAGCCACTGGAACATGTAGTTAAAGTCCTTCTGCATTGGAGACTTCATGACGTTTGGCGACAAGCTGTAACCCATTTGCATCTCAAAGTTATTCTGTGTCATATACTCCATGAGTTCATGTCCCATTTTGGCTTGGAATGAACGATCTCGTAATGGTCGCGGATCCTTCAGAACACCAGCTGGTTGTGATAGCTGGAAGAGGCTCTGGTGAATGCTGATACCTCCTGCGGTCGACTGCCTGGATCGATAAACACTGCTCCGTCTTTCGGCATCGGTAGAGGCTTTCGTGATGCCAGGTGTCTGCGGACCGTTGCCAAAGGCGCTTTTGGACTGGAAAGAAGATCGCTTCGCGGAGGAGAACCCCATATCCGCAAGATTCCCTCCCAAGGAACTTCTCTGAAATTGGAGTTGAGTTGATCTTGACATAGCAAGTGACTGTCTATGTGATGAGATGGAGCGGCCATGACTGTTAGTGCTGCTACCGTTGTTGTTACTGGTCGTGCTGGAATTGCTGCGTTTCAATGCCGAACCAGGCGGTGGAATTCCGACGTTGATGCCTATGGCTCCGAGTGTCTGTCCCGGAAGTCAGCTTACTGGAAGTCGCGATGAAGCGCATGCCTGGCCCAGATCTCAGCTCGGGCGGTTTGCAACAAACCTCTCTCGGCCTGCGGACACTCCACAAGCCCGTGTCTTGGGACATTTTCGCGAACTGGTCTTGTTCTTCTGATGCGGACGAAAATGCTGCATGGAAACGAAGGTTCTGGATCGTGTTGAAAGGAAGCTGCGATACAGGGTCGCGCCTCGCAATGTGCAATGTGACGATGAACGCCGGTGCGGGTCGCCAGTGCCTTGGACCAGGAAAGTCGTGTTGCGCCCCATCGAAAGTAAACAAACCAGCAAAGCCGTCGATTGGTTGGGCGCTATCCGCAAGCCCACGAGGTAGGTGGGGCAACGGGGGACGAGAAAGGAAAAAAGGGAAACGAGTACTCCGTGAGGCACGTGATCTCTCAATTGAGTTTCCGCGGCAGAGAGAGACAGAGACATGCCAGCCTCGGCTGCCAGAGATGAATGCATGCGACTTACGCAGCCAGCCACTCAGCTTCACCACCATCTCGAACTAGACGCACGCAGCTTTCCAAAGCAGCGCAGCACATGCCGAATTTATCCGTTCGTCTACAGTCTACTTGTCAAAGCTTTCCAGCGCATGGTGAAGGCGCTTCTTTGATGCACTTGTGAGGAAAACTCGCAAAGAACAAACGGTCTGCAATGGCGGTTCGCGAGGATCTCGTGGCTTCTGCAGTGAGTATCACTAGGACATACCTTCGTCTCCCAACTACCACTGACAAGCTGTCTAGGCCCAGTGTGAGTACCTTCAATACATCCAGAGCTTTGCTTCCCACCTCGCCTTTCTGCTTACACACGCGACAGTTCTACAGGATCCAACCGTCGCCGCTTCCAGCGTCGAAAACAAGATCTCGTTCTTGCAGTCTAAGAACCTGACGCAGGAAGAAATCAGTGTTGCCCTCGCTCGAGCTGGCGGCGCCCCGGCTCCTACAGGCGCTGTAGCACAATACGGTCGTCCCGGTGGCTCGCCCCAGCCGTACTATCCTCCCTATGCGCAGCAAGCATGGCAAGCTCCGCAACCGGAACTGCGAAGAGACTGGAGGGATTGGTTCATCATGGCGACTGTCGTCAGCGGTGTTGGCTATGGTATCTACTCATTGAGCAAGGTAATCATGTTTCTCTGCCAGACAGGCTGCCAAACGCTCTTCTACTTTACTAACAGTGCAAAGCGCTACGTTTTGCCTCTCATTTCTCCCCCGACACCCGAAAAGCTTGAGCAAGACAAAAAGTCAATAGAGGAGCAATTTGACAAGGCTTTCGCTCTCGTTGAACAGCTGGCCAAGGATACAGAGTCGCTCAAGGATGCCGAGAAGGAGAGGACCGAGAAGCTGGATACCGCCATATCTGAGCTACAAACTGTCATGTCAGATCTCAAGTCTGCGAATCGCCGGCGAGAGGACGATGCGCAGCGCATCAGAGACGAGGTCCAGACGTTGAAGGATGCGATTCCCAAAGCCATGGACAACCAGAAGCAAGTTACCGATAATCGGCTCTCCGAGCTCAACAAGGAGCTCACGAGTCTCAAAACACTGGTCGCCCAGCGAATGGCACCTGCCCAATCGAGTAATGCGGCGAGCACCCATGACCGTCAAACGGGTCCAGCGTCGGTTCCCTCTGCCACATCGATTCCTCTGGTGCTTGGGCCTGTGGTGGAAGGCTCCAACAACATAGCAAGCACGGCTGTGGAGTCTTCCGAGAGTCCAGCGCCAAGCAACTTCACCAGACCATCAGGGCCTGTAAGTGCAAGCAGGGCGGCGATTCCTCTCTGGCAGCAAAAGATGGCCAGGTCGACGTCGAGCTCCTCGACGGACACACCAGCCAGCAGCAAAGAGGTCGGTATCAGTCAGGCATCTTGAGAGACGGTGTAGATATTTTCCAAATTTGTGCTTCGATGAGTACGATGAGCTGTAGCCGGGAGTTTAGGGGTAGCTCGGACAGGTTGCGGGTTGAAAGGACCACTTGGCGTCTGGGAGACAACCAGAACCTCAAAGGTCACTGGCGATGGTTTGCTCCATCAGTGTAGTGTAATGTTAAGGTAGGTAGGCGTTGTGGGAAATGCGCATGACTGCCACGACGAATGAAGCATGGTCGCGCGATAGTTCTGGCGTCATGGAGGGCAGGGAAGTGCGGTTGACTGCTGGCGAGCGTATCAAAATCATTTGACATTTACCATCGCAATTCAGTCAACTGAGGGTCGATTCGGCCAAGCTCGGCCACCAAGAAACGGCCCCCCTCGGCCTCCAATGTCTTGCCTCGGCATCCGCAGCCGGAGTCGGCGTTTATAGTTATAGCGAGGCGCAAAGCCGGCCGGACTGCCCCCACCGCAAGGCGCTTGCTTGTCTTGGACATTCTTCGCGCCTGACCAAGTCGATTGATTACATGCATAGGAGCAAACGAAGCAGCAAGCTGCGTCACAAGAACAGACATCTGTCCTGTGTGGCCCGGTTCTTACTCTACCAGTCATGACGTGATTGTCACGATGATGACTGATGTGTCTACCATGATCACCTCACCGTCGTCCTTGTAGGAAACACGATATTGAGCATTCCTTCTTTGAAACCACCTCGTGCCTTTGTCCTCTTGCGCCTGGCTCGAGCTGCACATCATGGCAGATGTGTCAACGTCAGACGGCCAGGCAGCCCGGCCCGGGATCCTCAAGATGCTGCGGCTCGGCATATCGTACACGCCGCTCATCACACGCGTCTCGCTATGCCACGCATTGAACCTGGCCGCGACGTCGCCGTACAATGATCTTCGCACTGCCGTGACGGTGGCCGCTCTGCGCGCCTTCCTCGAGGGTCCGCCGCCAGGGAAGCAGGTCACTCTGTCCAAGTCTCAAGACCAGTCACTCCACGGCTTTCCTGTCCTTGCTATCAAGGGCCGGATGTGGATCAGCCGGTATACGTGTCCCGCGCCGCCGGAAGTCGAGTCCATCAGCACTGCCGTGGCCAAGGCAATCCAGTCGCAGGCCGATGGTGACGTCGACTTTGCCGCTTCTGGTATCAGCATGCCCGACGTTGTTCCCGTGGAGGGAGAGTGGACAGGCTACCGACCTGATGTTGGGCCCAATGAGCCGCCGCCCAACGTATCCGAGGAAGCCAAGTTTGCCGGCATGATGAAGCAAGTTGGGAGCCCGGTGACGATTTTGTACATGCACGGTGGAGGACATATCTACATGGATCCAGTCACGCATCGGGCTGTGGTGAAGAATCTGGCCAAGATAACACGAGGGCGAGCTTTCTCCGTGCGGTACAGACTGGCGCCACAGGGTGTCTTTCCTACGTCGCTGATCGATTGTCTTGTGGCCTACCTGACACTGCTGTTCCCACCTCCGGGAGCTTTCCACGAAGCCGTTAAGCCCGAGCACATTGTGATAGCAGGAGACAGGTGAGCTCTTCCTTGACATCTGGAGACAGCCCCCGGCAACTTCCCCAGCGGTGCGTGTGTACATGTGTGTGGCAGGACTGACTCATCGATAGCGCCGGAGCCAATTTGGCACTTGGATTAATGCAACTGATTGTCGATCTCAACCGTATGCACGTGCGAATATCGTGGCACGGCGAGTCGCGCGAAATTCCGGTCCCCGCCGCAGTAGCTGGCAACTCTCCGTGGCTCGACGTCACCCACAGCTCCCTTGGACATTACGGCAAGAGGGCTCAAACCTTTGATTATCTCGGGCGTCTGGGCGACTTGGGCCGCCACGGATTCGAGCCGTGCGCCATTTGGCCTGCCAATCCGCCACGGAAGTTCATCTACGCTGCTGACGAGATGATCACGCACCCATACGTGACATCGACGCTGCGGCGGGACTGGTCCGGCTTCCCCCCCATGTATTTCTGCATAGGTTGGGAGCGGCTGGCGTACGAGAACAAGTTCCTGGCGCAGAAAATGCAGCAGGACGGCGTGGTCGTGGTGCTGGACGAGTATGAGGCCATGCCGCACTGCTTCGCGCTCCTGATGACCAACTCGGCCGAGTCCAAGCACTGTCTGGGCCGATGGGGCGGATTCATCACGGAGGCCGTGCACCATGCGGAGCAGATGATGGCAAAGGCGACGAGCTTCAAGGCCAAAACGATGCGGGAAACGGTGGTGGACTTTGAGGGCCTCAGTGATGTGTCGGCTGACGTTGTGAGGCAGAGGCTGGTAGACACGGTAGCGAGGACGAAGGCATGGCGTCCGTCTGAGTCGAGGCTATGAGGAATAGAGCTCGATACGTCGTTGAACCCCGTTTCATTTCTCATGTGTGGCGTTGCCTCGCGGCGCGGCTACTCTCCTTGGGACCAACAGCAGCTGTAGGCGGCGTCATCAGTATCATGTAAAGCCGAGAGTCAACAGCTTCATGGCTGTTGAGACGGGAAATCACAGCGAGCCATAGCACCTTGCTGGCAAGGTGTGTGCGTCTTTCCGAGAAGGTAGCTCAGTAGAAATTATTGTCACTATTGGCCCGAGCTCTTGGAAGCTGTATGGAGGGAAAAGATGAAAAGACGTAAAATATAAGACGGAGAACCAGAGAAGAAAAGTCTGCAAATCAAGGCAGAAGCAGAAAAGATGAATGAAAATGAAGAACAAAGTAAGGAAGAAGTGCGTGCAGTGCAAACCGCAAGTCAGCTGTCTTGGGTCCTCCACGCGCGTCCATCCACTCCGGGGTCGCTCTCCATCACCCTCTCTCCCCGTCCGTCCTCCACCTCCCACCACTCCATCCGCGTCCCGATGGACCTTCACAAGCAGGCCGTGGCCAAGATCGCCAGCGCCGTGCGCAGCTTCTTCGACAAGAAGGAGAGCTACCGCATCTTCCATGGGTCGACCAACAGCACGCGACCGCGTCCCGGGGCCGGAGCGCGCATCGTCGACATCAGCGCCCTCGCCAACGTGGTCAGCGTCAATGGCGCCACGCGCACCGCCCTCGTCGAGCCAAACGTCCCCATGGACCGACTGGTCGAGTCGACGCTGCGTCACGGCCTCGTGCCCCCCGTGGTGATGGAGTTCCCTGGCATCACGGCCGGCGGCGGCTACGCTGGCACGGCCGGCGAGAGCAGCTCCTTCAAGCACGGCTTCTTCAACGACACCATCAACTCGGTCGAGATGGTGCTCGGCAACGGCGACGTGGTGACAGCGTCGAGCACAGAGCGGCCGGACCTCTTCCGAGGCGCCTCCGGCGCCGTCGGCACACTGGGCATCACCACCCTCTTGGAGCTGCGGCTCGTCGAGGCCAAGAAGTACGTCCGCACCACCTACCACCACACGGGGAGCATCCCCGACGCCGTCGACAGGATACGCGCCGAGACGCGCAACCCCGACAACGACTACGTCGACGGCATCCTCTTCTCGGCCGACCACGGCGTCGTCATCACCGGCACCATGACGGACGACAAGCCCGCCCACGCCCCCTTGCAGACCTTCAGCAATGCCCGCGACCCCTGGTTCTACCTACACGTCAAGGACACGCGGCCCAGCACCGACAAATCACCCTCCCCCGTCGACTACATCCCCCTGGCCGAATACTTGTTCCGCTACGACCGCGCCGGCTTCTGGGTCGGCGCCCAAGGCTGGACATACTTCCGCCACGTGCCCTTCAACAACTTCACCCGCCGCCTCGTCGACGACTTCATGCACACACGCATGATGTACCGCGCCCTCCACGCCTCGGGCGAATCAGCCCGCTTCGTCGTCCAAGACCTCGCCGTGCCATACGCCCGCGCCCTCGACTTCATCCACTACACCACCTCGACCCTCGACATCTGGCCGCTCTGGCTCTGTCCACTCAAGCAGACCCCCCCGCCCACCTTCCACCCGTACACAGACGACACGAGCCAGCCCGACATGCTCAACGTCGGCGTCTGGGGCTGGGGCCCCTCGGACCATGATGTCTTCATCCGCAAGAACCGCGCTCTCGAGGACGAGCTCGTCCGTCTCGGCGGCCGCAAGTGGCTCTACGCCCACACCTACTACGACCAAGACGAGTTCTGGCGCGTCTACCACCATAATCGGGCTTGGTACGACGAGCTGCGCCACAAGTACCACGCAACGACCTTGCCGACTGTGTATGACAAGGTGCGCATCGACGTGGATGCCGCGCGGGAGGAGCGCAAGCGCTGGAAACAGTCCTTCAAGAGCCGGTGGCCTGTCGGGGGGTTGTATGGCCTCTTGCAGGCCGTGCGGAGCAAGGACTACCTGCTGCATCGCCATGCCGCGTGGAGACACAAAGGCGAGTAATGAGGGACATGTGATGCGGCGTTTGCGTATCAGTAGCGTACATACCTTTGAGCGGCAGCATACAATGGCAGTCGATCCGGCACAGTCATCACTCGAATATACTCTCTTCATTGTGCAAAGTCGTCTTCATGTCCCGAGTCTTGTTCACTTCCTGCGTCTAACATCACTCCCGTTGTGCTGTGTTTCATAGCTCTACTTTGGTATAAAACATGGGGAGCCTGATCAAGTCCGTCTCCTTCCACAGCGACGTCCGCCGGGATGATGATCCCCGCGACACAATTAGAGAGGCGCCACGCCACCCAGATAAATGTGCTGTGAACCTCGTGAATGATTCCCCTCATCTGATCCCATGTTTCCTTCCATCAATCGTCTAAATTCGTTACGCAACTAAAAACCGGCCGACCACACAGCCTGTCATTCCGTGTTTCGTCTTTCGATGGACGAAGCCGCAGGGAGAATTGACCGCCATCTTCATACAGCTGCAACAATTGCTGTTTTGGTGGGCCGCGACCCTCTTCTCTCACGCTGTTGCGAGGTGCAGCTCAGGCCTGGACCTTGTATTCGCGCTTGAACATGTCGTCCACCTTGTCCAGGTAGTACGTGCCGGGGATGATGGTCGAGGGATCACCTTTGGGAGTGTAATCCTTCTTCAGGTGGGCCTGGTGGCGCAAATCGCACATCTAGCAAAGGGGAGAAAAGATTCACCGTCAGTCAAAGCATCACCCAGATAGCACCAGCATTGAGGGATTAAAAACGTACAGCATCAAAAGTCTCTGGAGGGACGGCGCGGCGAGCCTCTAGGCGTGCAGCAATGTTCAGGTTCTTCGCAATCTTCTCGACGTTGCCGTCGACGCGGAAGGACATGAAGCTGGACGCCAAGCCGGAACCGTAGGAGAAGACACCGATGCGCTTGCCTTCGAGCGTCTTGGGGTCGACAAAAGACAGCAGACTGGCGACGCCACCCCAGACGCTTGCACAATACATGTTGCCACACAGCGTGGCGACCTGGATCGCGGGGTTGACTCGATCTTGGAACTTCTTCTTGGTCAGGGCCATGAATGTCTTCTCCACGATCTTGTCGGTCAGGGACTTCTCATAATCCATATCGCGCAGCTCAGGAGCGACTTCGGCAAACGCCGGCGCATCTGCATTGGCGAGATAGTCGTGATACAGCAGGCGAGCGTATGACTTTTGCACCAACTTGCAGGTTGGGGCGTGGAAAGCCAGGTAGTCAAAACGATCGAGGGGCGTCTTGCTAGCTTCGACGCCGTTGGCGTGGCCGTTGGCAAGCTTGGCCTCGCGCTTGCAGTAATCACGGTAAGCGGCGTCCAGAGCTTTGGTGTAGCAGTTGATGGAGTAGTGTCCGTCGACATAGGGGTACTCGCTGGTCAGATCAGGCTTGTAGAAGTCGTATGCATGCTGCATGTAGGTTCCTCGCAGGCCGGGCTCCATGACGACAGGGGCGTTGGGGCCTATCAGGAGCGCAACAGCTCCTGCGCCTCCGGTCGGACGAGCATTGCCCTTGGCGTACAGGGCGATGTCACCCGCGACGACAATGGCGTCGCGACCGTCCCAGGCCGATGACTCGACCCAGTTGACGCTGTTGAACAGGGCATTGGTGCCTCCGTAGCAGGCATTGACGGTGTCGATGCCTTCCAGGTTGGTGTTGTCGCCGAAAAGCTGCATCAGGACCGATTTGACCGACTTGGACTTGTCCAGAATGGTCTCGGTGCCCACTTCGAGGCGACCGATTGAGTTGGGGTCGATGCTGTACTTTTTGAGGAGATTCGACGTGACTGTGAGAGCAATGGAGTAGATGTCTGCGCGGCAGGTAATTGTCAGTCGGGGGGACGATTGCAACGCGAGAAGAGGAGACAGCAAGGGCGTATGACTGGCCTACCTTCGCGGTCGTCGCAAAAGCTCATCTTGGTTTGGCCGAGACCGATGGTGTATTTGCCGGTACCGACACCATCGAATTTTTCCAGTTCGCTTTGTTCGACATACTGTTGGACAAGATGATTAGAGAAAATCTCGATGCGCCACCAAGAGTCTAGAGTGAGAGGCAAGCAGCTCTTGAGACGACCAATAAACGTCTCGACTTGCTGTCACTTGCTCTTACTCTGCCCCCTTCAAGCTCTTTTCGTTGCTTCTCTTTACGCCAGAAGAGCGAGGAGCAGAATTTCTCAGACAATTTCCACTCACCTGACTGGGAAAATAAATCTCAATGGCTTTGATGCCAATGTTCTGGGGACGCGAGGCCATGGTGAGAACGAGAAAGGGAAGCCGGACTGGTCAGCTTTGCTCACGGCAGTGATGAGGTGGAAGAATGGGAAATTTGGGAAGAGACGATAAAGCAGAGCGGGAGGAGGGGAGGTTTTGTCGCGTCCCGATCTGCCATGCATCCATCCATCCATAAGGTGCGTAATGTCACAGTCCCACCAGACCAAGCCAGATCAAAAGCGGACCGGACCAGACCAGGGCCCAGTCGAGACATGGGGTGCAAAAATGCTGTTCTCCTCCTCCTCCTCTTCCCCTCCTTCTCTTCTTGGCTGCATCTCCCGGGCAAGCCTTTGTTCGGCCACGGCTCGTCGTCGGCCCTTTTCACCGGTATCGCGGCGAGGATCTACACGCATCGACTGCGCATTCCGCCCTGCATCCTGTGCATTCATCACTGTTCACTTGCCTTGCCCGCCATCAGAGTTCGAACTTTGACGGGAGGCAACGGGTCTGCCAGGGGAAGTGGGGATTCAACAGTCCAGCTGGGCGTTCAAGAGGCGCAGCGCCACACAGAGCTCCTGTTCATCGACAGAGAAGCTTCAGCAGAGCCGACAGGGGGGGAGGGTGCTCGGGGACAGGGCATGACGCGACTTGTCGAACCAATTTCACCGGTCCGACTTTTCCTGTCCTCGACGAACATCAGCAAACACGCTTCACAACGCCTCGATCCGGCATGTGTGGCCGAGAATGCTGCGTCGCGCGTCCAAAATAGTGTTCAAGTGCTCCCGTCCATGTGCGTGTGTATTGATTGCTTGCTCCAACCTTACCGAGTGCGACCTGGCTCCTCCGTCCTGTCTGTTCGCACAACAAGGGCTTTTTCATCATGCTGCCCCGGGGACCCACCCGCCGGCCAGCTATTGTCTGCCATCCGTCCCGCCTTTTCCTGGATAGAGGCGAGCGAGAGAGTTGCCTGGCTGGCAAGCTGAACAAACTCGAACCAGCTGATGATACCCCGATGAGCCAAACAGGCCGCCCGCCTGGACGGCCAGAGTGACCATGGCACCACACAGTCTACGACGCAACACGGAACGCATATCTGCCTGCAAAAGGCACCAAGTGCGAAAAGGGGACCTGCCCCAAAGCATGCACGTGCTCCGTGTACAAGTTCGTGTTACTCTGCATCCAACCAAAACCCCTCTGGGTTTTCAGCAGTCAAACGGGCTCCCGCAAATCCCCACTCGTCGTCCGCCTCGCCCGGATCTGAATGTCCATCTGATACCACCCTACCCAAGTGGACCAGGAACTGTGTCGTCGCGTGCTGTTCATAAATAACCAGGTGCCGAGCAACAAGCCCGTTCACGGACGGCGCCTGCCGGACAGCGGATGTGGCCGTTTGGCGTATTTCGGGGGGGCGAGGATGAGTCTCTGTGACATCATTTGATAAAGTACCTAAGGGAAAAGCGCACGGTGGATGCGAGTGCCGATTGATAACGATTGGTGTGAGCCGCTGGTTGAACTCACACGTCTTAGACAATCGAGTCCCCCCGACCATCGCACAATCCGGAAACAATGCCAGATTCAGATGCAAGACCCAGCGACAAAAGTACATACCACATGCGCGCACCAGACGCTGTGAACCCAATTATGCATGCACTTCCTGCATGCCGAACACATGCTCCATACTCGTCCAAAAATGAACATGAAAGCATCTTCCCAAAAAATGCAGACGTCCCCGTCCCGCCCGTTGCATCCCACGGTCATCGTATTCGATGCGTCGCGCTGTGTCACTGAGCATTGTTTACTCGACAGAGTGCGCCAGGGCCGCGGCACAAACAAGCGTCTCCGGAGAACAGGCCATAATGACGTGCTTTGCCAGAAACGGCGGCACATGCAAGCACGATAATGGCCGTGGCTGACAAAGGCAATCGTGCAGGACAGGCATCAAGCATCAAGCTCTACCGAGGACACGAGCGGCAGATGGAGCGGCCTCTCCTCTCCTCCTCTTTGCCACAGACGAACAATTCTGAACAGACCACAGGTGCGCCATACACGGGAGTGCCTACGTGCCTCGATAGCAAAAGGCGGCGGGTTCAATCTCATCCGAATCAATGATGACGAGGGCCATGTCAGCTCTTTCTCAGTCATACACATCGTGCATAAGCCACGGTCACAGCAGCCTCGAGATAATCCCCCCCCCCCCGTCCCGGCCCAACATCTCCTGCTACAGCAACGCGCTCGCTCAGCCCGCCACAATCCCGCTGGTTCACAATCTCTCGCCTTCCTCTCCCAATCGCAGCCCCCTGAAAGCTTATCTTGCCACTTCCGCCCCTCCAGCAATACGTATCATGGATGCAAGCCGCATCTGATACCCTCTGATAGCAGGGGACAGTTCTGTTTCACTCATCTGAGCCCATCAACTCCGTTGGCTCGTCCAATGTCTCTACAGAGTGGATAGTGTCTCAGAAAAATGTCTGCGCCAGGTCAGGACAAAAAGCGGCTGCGGATCGTGCAAAGGCCATGACGCAAGTTCATGCTGCACCACGCGCGGTGTACGTGAACACATGTACATGCATACTCCAGTGGCAGATCAACAAGAGAAATCTGACTAGAGCCTCCGCCCATCAATACTTGTCCAGGTCTTATAGCCACATCTGCAAGGGGTGGCTTGGTAGCCTCCATCGGTAAAATTGCCTCACGATATGATCGCCAGTCTTCAATCATGCACATACGCAGGTAGTATGTCCGGCAATCCCCAGCTTGACGATCGTCATTTGTGTGTACGGATCACATAGCACGCATAGCATCAAATGAATAGGTTTGCCTTCATGTGACGTTTGCGACGGTGCAGATTCGAGCCTGAACACCCGTCGTGCGCCGGTACTAAGCAACGAGGCGACCAAACGACCGGCATTCTGCTGCCGGTCGCTCGTCGTTGCGCACTGCAACCAGCCAAAAGCCGGAGGACTTATGACAGCTCTACAAGCGCAGTGTAGAAACATTCTGACGATGATATAAGCCTCCAAACAGGTATAGCGCGAAGTCGTCGACGAAGGATGAGTATTTTTGCTTGCCAATACCAAAGCTAGCTAGAGAAATTATCACGAATGCTCAAATGCCGTCGCTGTCGCATGCACGACCTCAGTCATGAAGTTTCGTGTCCAGAGTCCGAGGCGCTCTTTGAAGTAATGTCCACCTTGGCTGATGAGCCCAGCAACTCCATCAGACCTGCCCCCCTTTGCTCCTCTTCCTGTTCCTCGCTCTTGCTACCTTCACCGTGTTTGACGTCCTCCTCCTTGTTCTCGTTGCATGAAGAACTTGCACACTTTTGCTTTGGACCCTCATGATCCTTCTCGACCTGCTTGCTCTTCTTGGCTTCGTCTTCCTCTTTCTGGCGTTTCTCAGCCTCCTGTTTGGCTGTCTCTTGCTTTTCCTTGCGCAATTGCATGACCCAGTTGGTCACTGAGTCCACAGCGCCGTCGGGATCAAATTTATGTTTTAGCAAAAATCCTTGAATTTCCGCGGGAGTAAATTCAAGCTCAGGCAGCGTCTTCGCGAAGATTTCGGCCTGCTCTATTGCTCGCTCAGCAAGTTTGGCGCGATTCTTGATCAGACGAGCCTCGTCGGCCGGTGATTTGGAGGTTTTTGTTTCAGGTCCAGCTACCTCTTCACCGTCAAAGGACATGTAGATGGCGCGGAACATGGATGCAGACATGGCCGAGTCGGCAAGCCCAAATGGAATCGCCATATCGACGCGGCCGGGTCGGATGAGTGCCCTGTCAAGCTTCTCAATATAATTTGTGGTCATAACTAGGATGCGGCCCTCCTGCGACGCCACGCCATCTAGTATGTTGAGAAGACCGGATAGAGAAAGTCTGCCATTGAGCTTGTCATCATGGCTGGAACTGCCACAATCACGTTCTTTTGAGGAAGTAGAGATCGACTCCGATGCTGTCGAGGATTCATCGCGGGTATGCGTAAGACCGGCGCTATCGATGTCCTCGAACAAGACCACGCAGCGGGTAGGGAGTTCGTGGAAGAGGTTTGACAGATTTTCTTCCGTAGCAGCGTTCGAAGAAAGACTGACCATGTAAATTTTCATTCGAAAATGCCCTGCCAATGCAAGGCTCAGAGAGCTCTTGCCGGTCCCAGGAGGACCGTGGAGCAGATACCCACGACGATAAGGAATCCCACGATTAGCATACCATCTGCGCGTGGCCGGTCTCAGGTAATCAGAAGCGTCCGCAATAAGGCTCTGCTTGACATCCTCATTTAGGATCACCGTCGAAAATGGTCTATTTGCCCGGGACGTGCATCGCTGCCAAAAGACTCCCGACAAGTTGGCGCGATAAAGGACTGTTTTGCGTTCGTCCTTTTTCATATAAAGTTGGCGGGCTTCAAGCAAGAGCTCCTTCAAAAGCCGGGAGCTTCGGCCAAAGCAAGATATGCGAATTTCCTCCTTGTCACTAACAACCTTGTCAAGAATGGCGTCTCGAGTTTGCACACGCTGAAATGTGAGAGGCCAGAGCTTGTACCAAAACAAGTGTGTTCCCAAAGATGGCGTATAATGCAGAGCCTGCTTCTGCGTGTTTGACTGGCCAGTGTGCACATTAACAGAAGCATCAGCGTCCTCACCGAGACTGTCGTCATCGTCATCATCATCGTCATCGTCGCTGTTGTCATGATCCCACATGTATTGGTACTGAGATGTGATAGTGGTGTTGGCGACGAAGTGTCGCGATTCATGTGCGAACTTTTGCCTTGAGATCCAGAGCATGACCATGTTGTACAACTCATCATCGTTTCGAACAACGACACTTGACATGAAGTAATCATCGAAAAAAGACCAAACATTGTCCCGAATGTAATTCCATGCAAAGGATACAGCCAGCAAGACCACTAGGACAGGCATGTAAGAAGTGACATCGGCTCCTAGGTAGCTATTGGCGACAGAAGTGAGCATCGAATAGCCAGGGAAGAGATAGTTGAGCAGAGCAAATTGGGGAGAAGGGGCGCCGGGAATCCCCGTCTCGGATGGCGCTGATCCAGCATGGTCATCGCTGTACTGTTGAGAGAAATCCATCATGAGGGTCACGCTTCTCAGGTGGTTTCTCGAAATCAAAATGGATAGATGTGGAACGCAAAGAATACTTGTGCTACGGGCACTTCCAATCTCGGCAGGGAAAAGAGTGTGATGATGATGATGATGATGATGATGAACAAGAAGAAGAAAAAGAAGAAGAAGAACAATGTGAATAAGAAAAGAAGGGAGATGAATCGTACCTGGCTGGCTTTATGTAGTTGCACTGGAAGCTTGACGCATCGATGTCACCGAGCTGGTGATGATCTGCTTCAAGCGGTACAAATACAACAGACTACGGGCTATGCCTCAAGAGGCAGGTATAGATACCCTGAAAGGCCTAGGCTCGGAGCCTAAACAATCATAGCATATCTGAAGCGGCATGATGACTCTTCCGCTGAAGACGCCGACGTCAGATGGAGGGCCAAGTTCTTGGCACTGCGGAGGGAAGAGTCCCTACGGGTGTGGGCCACCCGGAGGAAAAATGATGAACATCGTGAGCGTGCGCCACCTACACCTAAATGAAACTGAAGACTCGCTCTCTGGTTCGAACATGATTCGGCGGGTTCAGCATAACTTGTTCGAAAATCCTGATGCGTCGGGTTCATGTGTTCAGGCTTGGGGAATTCATGATCCGGCGGAAAACCCCAATACGTCGGGCTCATGTGTTCGCGAGCCTGTGCCTGGATGCCTGCGGTTGATTTCTTGGCGATCCGCAGTAGTATAAAGCGAGGAAGCAAGTGGCTCAGCCGCAACTTCTTTCCTCGTTGGGTCCACCCTGCATGCCTCCGCCACACAACCTTTCAGAATGCGGCTCTTTCCTTCGCCGCCGTCTCAGTCATTTTGACAACATCTCCCTGGTGAGTCACATCCGGCGAAGGACGCATTTGTGCACAACAAAGTACCCACTTCCCATGCCCATCAGGCCTGGAAACTCGAGGGAATGTATGAGGGACTTCTTGTCTAGGACGAGTGTCCTATGAAGCCATTGCACCATGCGCCCTGCCCGCTTTCTTCTCGAGACGTCATCGTACATTCATGATTGTCTCTGCTGCTGAAGTCCAATTGCCTACTGGCCCATCGTGTACAGTTTGGTGGGTGAGAAGAGTGAGCGTTTCAACCCGGGTGATCCGATGTCACGCTTGCGTTCAATCGTCATTGGATAGGTACCTAGGCACATGAACCATCATCGTCCGCCTACGTCCAAAGGCCTGGGCTGTCCTTTGTCGAACTCGTCCTCATGTTGTGCTTCAAGTTTACCCCTCTTATGGTATTGTTGCTTCACATATATGCATCTCATGATTATGCCTTGTGCAATTCGTTCTATCTATCCTGCGACGCTGGATCCGACATGAAGCGCAATCTGCTGCGGCAAGAACTTCGATCTTGTTCTTCTACCCGAGTATATCCGCGTGCTTCTGTTTACCTGATTTCGTCGGTTAAGAAGCTTGAGATCGCTCATTGGTGATCGAGGCGCCCACTCGTGACTTTCGCATTTCATGAATCAGAGAACGAGCCCGCGTATTGCTTCCCTGCACTTTGAAATACACGTAGCTATTAGACTTGCATCCTGTCGAGTCGCTGATCGGCAGGTCAAATGGAATCAGCAAGGATCACAAATTTCTCGATGAACGGCTTGGTCAGACAGCTTGGCCATCAGCTGTTGGCATGGCACCAGCCATAGTAGCGGCTTCCGCGGCATTGCCAGCCATGGGACCGAAGCCAGCACCCTGCCCTGGCTGACTGAAGTCGCCGTTGTTCTCTGGCACTGTGAACGGAGCTCTTCGAGCTTCGTGCACAAAGTTCGCTTCTTGCGCTTGGCGTATAAGCCTGCGAGCGCCCCGAGCAGATGCCCAGTAATAATCACCGTCGGCGTCGTTGTAGGACATTGCATCTGATCTGTGGTCATGTCGATTCGATTCTTGCCGACTTCTTGCATATTTTGCTACAAGGTAGGTTGCATTTGGGGGGCGGCCGGCTGCGTAAGCCAAGAAACGCAGTAAAAAGCCTGGCTCATCAGGTATTTGGCAGACTGAGAGCAAAAAGGTAGGTGTTTTAATTTGCCTAGTTCGAAACTTGATGAACGTTGGAGTCGTTGAGGATGAAGAGTCCGATGACGATGTTGTCGACATGACGACTAAGTTTGATCCGACCGAGAAGCTCAGAGATCAGACGAGGAGGAGACGTCCGCTCTGCCGGCTGCTTTTCATCGGATTGAGAAACCCTCAAACTTATATCTCAGCGACTGGGCCACATCGACATTCGTTGTAGGACGAAAGCTCCTAACATCCTGAGAAGCGGCGGCCCAATATCGAAACGCAAGAGACCGGGAGAACAGAGCCTGTGGCTGTCCACGTTGCTGTGAGTCACACCATGTTGATTACAGTCGCTTCTCAAGGAAAGTTTATGCTGCAAGGTTCTTGCACCACAACACACTTGAAAATAGTATGGAATCTGTCGCACTGTCGTGGAACCACGGCAATTGCCTGAGATCCTTGCCGCACTCAGACTTGGAGACCAAGAAGCAACCAGTGAGGCTAGAATGAGCTGGCGAACGCGGATGCTCACCAATGTGCAAGGTCCAGTACAAGGCAAACTTTCGATACCTCGATACC
Organism: Aschersonia sp. MBC 735; assembly: GCA_030783925.1. Taxonomy (NCBI): domain Eukaryota; kingdom Fungi; phylum Ascomycota; class Sordariomycetes; order Hypocreales; family Clavicipitaceae; genus Aschersonia; species Aschersonia sp. MBC 735. The sequence goes on along the minus strand of JARJRV010000298.1, from coordinate 65,883 downwards.
TTGTAACGCCGCACACGATTGACATAGACTGGCCTGGTTACACTCCGGGTATGAACGGCACATCGATCAGCTGCCACCTCACGGATGTTACGCTTATATGAGTGTGGGAGGGTCACTGATGATCTCTACACAGCTCAATCAAGGATAGAACACGCTCAAGCATGTTATGCCGCAAAAATGTTTCAACCTTGTGCCATCCACGAAGTTCCACATAACGTGTCTCCAAAGCTCGTAGATGTGTACGAGATTGACCTTAGCGAGCCGTAGCGACATTATGTTGTACGCAGGCACACTCACATGCACAATCGAAAACCGAACGTGAATCACCGCGGAATAATGAGAGGTATGCAGAAAAATCCCGACTCCGAAATGTCTGGTCTGAATTCTCGATGGTTACCAACTGGTGAATGACATTGCCGACAATCCCGACAAAGACATGCAGGCGATTGGAGAGCAGACCAATCACAAAACGGTGAAGTAGACTTGGCGAGCCGAAATGCGAGATAACATCAGACAAGATCTGGCGTGCATTCGAGAAGATGTTCGGGAACATGGCCTCACACAGATGCTCAACACGGAGAACCAACAACTAATCGAATCAATGCACGTTCTGATTGCGGCAATCAGCTGGCTCTTTCAGAAGGACCAAACAGATGATGGGAGTCGCGTGAGGGCGCTAGGACAGCTGTTTCAACTATACTATTCAAGCTTTGGGCTGGACTGAAGATCCTCGAGCCCCGTGCAGCCCAATCAGCCCCAGGGCTCATGCCAGTTCGGCATGCATTGAGGCGTAAATTTATGGTGTAATCCTGGTAGAACAGTAAAAAGACTTTGGCTGGTCTCTGCATATCCGGAGCTATTGAGTACAACTCGAGAGATGCGCTGACAATGAACTAGCTCCGAGGCTGCCACAACACACTTTGCAGAGTCGTGTGATCTCATCAACGGGCCTTAGAAGTTAGCTTCCAGACCCCTTTTGCCACGTCGCGACGAATGCGGTCTGTGACAATGAACAATCAAGCCACCTCGGCTCGGCTTCAACCAAGAGGCAAGATTTTGCTTGTGCATGTATGCAGATCAAGTCAATACTGGCGAGATGTTTGCACCACACGAGCCTGCCATGGGCAAGATGCGTTGCGTCCCAGAAATGAGCCTTGTTGGAGGCCGCGCCGCCGTCGCTCATACACCTGATAGCCTACGTACTTTGAGTAGGTACTAAGGTAATCAATGGCAAAGTGCCAGTAAAATCGCAGCGCATCACAATGCGAAGAACCTTGCGACCGGCGGCCAAGAGCAAGAAGTATACCGGGGAAGGCGAGACTGGCAGATGGACGTGGGGAAAGAAGGCGCTGCTCATAGCATCGGGAGCACGGGCACAAGCTGCTGCTAGCTGATACCGGGAATGGATTTTGCTGGCCGTGCGACGGCCATGTCGTCACAGGTTCGTTGAGTCACGACGGTCCCGTCACGGTGGATTGATGCTCTCTGACTGCCCAGTCTTCACTCTCTCCAACCAGCTTGATGATAAGTGGTCGCTGGCAGACATGCGCATGCCAACGGAGCCAATCTAGCATGCTCATGCACTGTCAGGGAAGCTGTGTCTTCGCTACATTTGATGAACATTACTGAAGTACCCAAAGGCATGTAAAAATGAGCGGCGATGGAGTCAGCAATTCCCGCTAAGACGGTATAGCGGTGCCCACATTTTCTTGTTTGTCGTGACCCCCACGACGAACAACACGGGGCAGTTTTGGCTCGTACTCATGAGCGTCCCATCTCAATGTCCAGCGAGGAGTTTGGTCTGTTGGACAAGTGAAGTGGCCGTGTACGTGTTCAGTTGCGCGGTCTTGCGTCCAGCGACTGACACCTATGAGCCTCGTCGACCGGCGGCGATACATAGTCTCACATCAGCCGCGATGAAACGCCCCGCAACGACCCGAAATCGTCAAAATGCTCGCTCCACCACTTGCAGGCCGGCTTGCGGCAGTTTCGGCGGTCGGTGGACGTCTCCGAGGAATACATCTGACAACAGACAGGGAGACCAAACCAGAGCCCCCTCTCCACTCTGGTCATCTTGGTCATCTCAGCCGCTGCCCAGTTGCCGATCAGGCACCGACCGAGGGCGAGGGAAAGGAAAAGGAAAAGGGGAAGGGGCAACGGGAAACGCAGCGGCGCCTTCTTCGAAGCAACCGCGACGTGGTTTGCTTCCAAGCGGCGGAAACTTTGGGCGAGGGCCAAGAGGCCAATCAATCCCTTGCTTGAATTGGCTGATTTCCTTTAGAGGCAGCCAATGACACGACTGCGAATCGCTCCACCCACCTGCTCCGACGCCTACAGGTCCACCTATGGCCTAGGTCCCCGAAACCCACTCATACTCTTACTGTCGATTAGCCCTTCCCACGTTCCGCTGGCTCGGGTGGGTGCAGAGGTGCGCTGTGCTGAAGCGACGCCTGGATCCCCCTTCCTGGCGCTGCCCAGGTGCGAAAACAAATCTAGTCTGCCGCCGCCGCCGCCGCCTCCCTCGACCCTCAAGTCCCCGACTCAGCACGCACCAAAATAATCGTCACTCTGGAGCCAGCAATCGTTCGCTTACAGTTTGAATCACTCTCATCGAGATACACAGAGGCCATTCCATCTCTCTCTGCATTTCCAACCAATGAGACAAGTTCGCTCTCAGTGTCTCGTTCACAGGAGAACCTGATCGGGGACTTGCCGCTTTCGGTCCGTCCTCCATCTTGGATCTCGATACGAAAAGAAGGAGGTTCCTCTTGGTCGCTCCGAACATCTACACTGTTCTTGAAAGCAAATAACTGTTTCTGGCCACAGTCTCGTCTCCTGCTTGCGCACCGGCCGACGCAATAGGCTGAGGAACGCCGGCCCTGCTGAACATCAGTCGAGGGACACGGACACCGGGTCATCATGCCTGCCGGCGACAGCAACACATCTCCTCAGAGAATATCATCGACATGGAGATCTTCCCGGTTGTCCGAAGATCATGATCATGACTTGATCGCAAACACTGTCTCCGATGGTTTTCGACCCGGTACCGCAATCGGCAACGCCGCGTCCTCGACCACGCCTTTCTTGTCACTTTCCACACCTGACGAGGTCCTCGAACTGCCGCCCGTCCCTGCTATATCCGCGATTGGCCCTTCTAAAGGTTTTGGAGACGTCAATCGGCCATCAAGCGTCTCGAAGCCGCCACGTCTCCATGACTCTTTGACTCTCCGAAACGATGGGTCAGAATCTCCTCGTAATGGGCAAGCATCTTCTAGCGGCTCATCGCCAAGCGATGGCCATCATCAACCTCGTTCACAGCCATCTCATCCATATCAGATGTATCCACAAAGGACATATAGTAGCACCACATCGACCACGGAACCGTTGACGGCCGAGTCGTCGTACAGTGGACCTCGCGCGCCTGCACATCCCTATGCAATGTACACTCAGACCACGGCCACTTCGGATGACTCGACACAGCCAGCTATTCCCATTGGCTTTAATGGCTTGGGAGGTGGCTATCGCAGACAACTCGGACCAGATGGCGAGGAAGCAGGAGACTTGATTGGGCCCCTCGGGCACACTGAAGAGCTTCCGCCTTATTCAAGATACCCGGAAGAAACATACGCCAACAATCATGTAGTGGGTGTCGGGACGAATAGCGCAGATGGGGGCAGACTTGTAGCCGCTGGGTCAATTTCTGGAGCCGGTGGGATTGGCCTGGCCACTCGAAACCCCGAATTCTCCTCGACCGAGGAGGATTTGCCGGGCGTGCCTGAGAGATCTCGCTCACTCCGCAGCGTCGATACAAACGACAGTCGTCACGACATCAATGGCGCAGCTCGCGACATGGCGGAGAAGCCAACGCAAAACAAATGGCAACGCAGAGCCAGAAAGAAGCTATGGGGGGTCGTTCCTTATTGGGCGATATGTCTGGCCCTGACTGGCATCATCATTCTCGGCATTGTAATGGGCACAGTTATTGGCACCATCGTGAGCAAACATAACAGGCAACCGCCACCGTAAGTCCATCGGAAATTCCTCTGGCAAGTATCATTTTCAAATGACTGACACAACCTAGACACTCGAGGCTCTCTGGCACCTCGAATTTCGAACTTTTGAAAGCGGAGCCATCAGGTCTTGAACCTCTTCCCACAGGAATCTTTACTTTGCCTACAATGGAGAGATATCAAGTCCCCAAAGCCTGTATCGCAGATGCTTCACAGAAACCGGCCTGGAATTGTGACATTTCCTTCAGTTCGTATTCAATGAACGTGACTCGACGCGATGAGGCAAATGAACTCAACAAGTACGAGATGAAATTCGCGCCATACGACGCCAAAGCCTCCAAGAATGTCTATGGCTCTCAACCGCCCTGCTTACCCGACTCTCAGCCCCTCTCTCTGGTCACAGACACGGATGAACGCAACCGTGGACCAGCCTGGTACCTCGACATGACCTACGACAAAACGGTCGTCTTGCCTCAAGACCAACTGCCAACTCCGAAAAGCAATTCAAAAAGGGACCATGATGATGATGACGACTCCAAAATGTTTTCGACATTTAATGATTTCCGCCACAGGAAGAGCGTACCAGTAGTGGGGGATGGGCAAACGCCCTGGGTATGCATCTGGCCCAACGTAAAGGTTCAAGTCTTTATCTACGCAAATCAGTCCTCGCCCACCGCAATATCGCAAACGACGGCGACCACGACCACATCGGTTAGTTCTACTTCGGCCTCACCTAATCCGTACCCTAAGTTGGTCAAGATCGTCGAACGTCGCATTCCTGGGGCAGGTGCAGCACCCGCCACTTGCACCCGGTACAAAGTTAGTGATGATGGACAAACCATTGATCCTGGCCCGGACGGAAAGCCTGTCACGATCACTATCAACGAAACCCCCAAGAGCTCCAAACGATCCATTGATCAGCACATGCCAGACTTCGGCGTGCAGGAAATGCCGTGGCTTCAGCTTCAGAAGAGGGATGTCGACCTCCCGCCTTGCGGATGCGTTTCATTCTCTTGGAATGTTTGAGACCTCATTTCCTGTACCAAGCCTCCGCAAAATGCACGTGCCGTGACCGTGACATTGTGCCCTGGCCATTTGACAAGGTGAACACAGCAAAGGGGAAAGCAAGGGTTTGTGAGGAACCCCAAAAGGCGGACAGTCCTTGTCTCACATGGACCTCCATCACTTATTCCCCTCCTTTTTTTATTTTTTGCATTGTCCTTCGGGGGACACGGGCTCTTATCTGCCTACACGGCTCTGACAGCATCGAGCCAGTACGTCAGTACTTGTTAATATTTCTAGCCCGTCAGTACATATTTGTCCGTTTGTTCAAAGATCATATCACATGTTGCCAAGCAAGGTGTCTTGTTTGACGTAAAGTTCATATTGGGAAGGGGTGGCCGGCGTTTCACACTGTTTCTTCAAAATCTGTGGAAGGGCATATCGTTGCGCAACAATTCAGTAGTAACTATGGATGATTGGGGAGGAACGCATGTTCTCAAGGGTCAAATTGACCAACTATTCAATACATGAATAATACGTGTCGTTTCTTATGATTCCGGCCCAGAGCCCAACTAGACGATTGGAGCCCAGTGACCGCAGTGACTGCGGCCGTCTCCGTCTATTGCTCAGCAGTATTGATCGTGGGCCAGCCCTCAAGTCTGACCGCTGCAAAAACACACTGAAGACTTGTGCTTCGCCCATGTCAGTAAGAATGTCATCTCGCTCAAACGCCGAGTCCCCCAACACCTGATAAGCAGTATGTAATGTATAGTCTGCAACGCCGGCTCGAACTCTGACTCCAACGCGTGAGGTGCTTCTGCCTTTCTCCCCCCATACACGCGTCATATGACGAACTACTGCGTATCACGGATCTCGTTGTCGACAATATCCTTGCGGCCGTCTCTGAAGTCTCGCATGAGAGAAAGGAAGACGGATTCCCGCCACTTCACGCCGCGCTCATGCTGGACAGTCTCGAGAAGTCGCTCTGCGGCCTCCGAAACTCCTGACTTTACGGCGTCTGGCTCTGTGGCAACTTGCTCTTGCTGAGGCTCGTGGATCGACAGACTACCGAGCTCGGGCGTTTCTAGATCTGTGAGTTTATCGGGGGCTTTGGTGGCGCTTGCGTCTTCTTCGGCGGGGAGAGAGGACTCGTTGAGTTGCAGCTCACGAGCCATTTGGTCCATGGCGGCGTCTACCTCCGACATGTTGCCGGCGCGGCCGTGCGTGGACAGCCACTTGGACAGTTCGTTGTTGTAGTCGGTGGATGAGGGGAGTTGAGGGTCCATGAAGGCTGGTCCGGTGGGATACGTGGGCATGCGAAATGCTGACTGCATACTCGTGTAATTTGGTGGCTGGACATATTGTGTTGTTGGCGCAGCAGAATGAGTCAACGGTCTCTGCTGTTCGGAGAAACGGGCAAAGTCGGCAGCCCAGTTGCTGACGTTGGGAGCCGAGGATGGCCCTTGCTGCTGTGAATGATCGATCGGGTGGAAGCGCGAAGGCGCAATATGGAGCGCAGCAGCGGTGACAGCAAGGCGAGCTGCCGGATCTAGGGGGGTTCCTGGCGCAACGAATGATGGTATTGAGTATGTCGTGGGATCCGAGAAAGAGGAAGACTCTAATGTATCTGGACCTGGAGCCTGCGCACGCTGGGTGCGAAATGCCTATGACTCGGTACGAGTGGTCAGATTTAACGATCCGAGGCTTTGAGGGCGAACGGGTTGTGAGTTGATGACTTACGCGGTCCGCCTGAATGGCACCTCGCAGACGTCGGTTCCGAATGAAGTCTTGAAGACCGACAACATCTCGAGACTCGTGGTCAACAAGACGTTTCAAAGGAGTTGAGCCGCTACATGAAGCCTCGGCCATATCGGGCAGAAAAAGGGCAGTGAGGAAGTTGAGGTGGCGAGAACAGAGATGGCGCCGAAGGAGGGATCGTTCTGTAACGGCTCGGATTGCGATGGGGACAGTCGAAACGATGCGCGAGAGCAATAATAAGCGAGAGTCGGCGTGAGGGTCGATCCGGAGAGAGTTGAGTCTTGTACTTGGCAAGAGTGGCGATGGGAGTTGGAGGACTTTGCGGACAAAGAAGAGGAGTGCTTCAGAAATCTACTCACTAGCCGAGGTGCGTCACTGTCCATGTCAATGCGAGAAACACCGCCTGTGATTGCGGGCAGCAGATGCCCATTTCGGCTTTTCCCGATCTGCCCCGCCGCAGGACCCCCAGGCTGGGAACTGCCCAATCACGTGCGCCCTGTGTGCTTGACGCAGCCATGGTGGAGCAGCAGGCAGAGGAAGTGTTGGCAATTCAAAGAAACAGCTTCGTGTCATTACGGTCTGGCACATGACGACGACGATAGCGACGGATGCTTTTCTCTTGTGCGTCCCCACTTCATTCATCGATCCGATCGGCGTCAAAACTTGCATCAGAATCGAAATTTGACAATGGTGCGTCGATTCCAGGCTCCCAGATGCAATAACGGCAGCCGCCCGCGCAAAGTTCTCACAGCTTCGCGCTGTACATGTGCCTGCCGTTTTGCGGGCTGCGTTACTGACGTCCCTTTGTACAGGCCACGCAGGTCATTGCCAACGCTGGTCATGATGACATGATTGTACGTTCTCGTCGACGGAATGCTCTCACTGCCTCGCTACTGAACGGCTGACAGTCGCGCCGATAGCATGATGCCGTTCTTGACTACTACGGCCGGAAGCTGGCCACCTGCTCAAGCGACCGCACCATCAAAATCTTCGAAATCGACGGCGAGTCACAACGCTTGTTGGAAACTCTCAAGGGGTACGCTTTACTGCGCCGGGCTCTTCACCATGGGACTGCTCGAGGCCATCCGTCCAAAGCAAGGCTACAGCGAGCCACGAAGCTGACTTACAATTGATGTAGCCACGAAGGCGCCGTATGGAGTGTATCATGGGCGCACCCAAAGTTCGGCAACATCCTTGCCTCGGGGGGATACGACGGCAAGGTGTTTGTGTGGAAGGAGCAAGGTCAGAGCAATAGCCAGTGGCAGCGCATCTACGACTTCCCCTCGCACAAGGCCTCGGTCAATGTAGTCGCCTGGTCGCCCCACGAAGCTGGCTGTCTGCTTGCCACGGCCTCCTCCGACGGCAACGTGAGCGTTCTCGAGTTCAAAGACGCGGGCGTCGACCACGCCACCTTCCCCGCTCACGGGCTCGGTGTCAACTCGGTCTCGTGGGCTCCGGCCATCACCCCCGGAAGTATTGTCAGTAGCAACCCCGGTCCGAACTCGATCGGCAACCGGCGCTTCGTCACGGGCGGGTCGGATAACGTGCTCAAGGTCTGGTCCTATGATGGGGCTTCGCTGTCGTACAAGCAGGAAGGCGAGCCGCTGACGGGCCACACGGACTGGGTCAGAGACGTTGCCTGGTCGCCGACCGTTTTGCAAAAGTCGTACATTGCTTCCGCCTCGCAGGACAAGACAGTCCGCATCTGGACGTCGGATCCGTCTAGCAATGGCCAGTGGGACTCCAAGGTGCTCAACTTCGACGCGGCCGTGTGGAGGGTGAGCTGGTCGTTGAGTGGCAATGTTTTGGCCGTCAGCGGAGCAGACAACAAGGTATCACTGTGGAAGGAGAATCTGCGAGGCGAGTGGGAATGCGTCAAGGCTATTGAGGAATAGGTGCGCGGTCGAGGCAGTGGTGCAGAAGGCGTCATGGGCGACTTGAAGCAGTCACCACTTTCCAAGTATGGGCGTGATATAGGGATAGCTCAGTGCTCGATTATTTCCCATCACCGAACAGAGAGGGCTCACAAACATGCCACATGTACATCAAGCAGCCAAGCACGATGACAAGCTGGCATGCCCTGCCCCGTGCCATGCTTGCTCATGGGTGACTGCAACCCCAGTAGCACTCTGGTAAGCTACCGACGAGGAGCGCAACAGAGCCCCCAGATGAGGCAAATCTCATCATCGCTGTGTCGTCGGTCATTTCTCATCTGCACATCTGAACAAATTGCAGACGGTAATCGTGAACGATTCACATGATGCTGCGCCAAGACATGACGACCACTGTCATGAAAGACAACATCGTGGGCCTTATCTCCTGATGCTGATGTGATAAACTTCAGTGGGTGCCCGTCGTCTGGCATAAGCTGTGCAGATGCACGTCATATGCTAACCATGGGTCCTGTAGTCCAAGAACACAGCTTGGTGTGCACAACACTATCTTACTACTCCGTAGACCCCAGTACATGCGACGCGTATGCGCGGTGGTTGCAAAGTTGAATGGAAGCACCGGATCAAACGATGCTGGCGGTCAGGCCTCCGTCCGAAGTCTGCTGTACCACTGGCTACCCGCGCAGACTGGACAGAATAGACATTCGACTTTGACTGCATCATGTTCAATTGCGAGCTTTCAGACCGAGTTCGACAGCCACGCGATGAGGACGGGACATTCGTTTTTGCGCAGAATCAGAATGTGTTTTATGTATCTGAATGACGACACCCTTCTCGACCCCTTCCGGGAGTGTCCAAAGCCAAAAGTGAAGAAAGAGAAGTGAAGAATAGATACAAAGGAGAAAGTTGATGCGCTCGTCCTTGGAACTGGGTACCTTGCACACGCACTGCCTATCAATGACAAGGTAAAATGTGAGCAGTATGGGAGGAATGCAGACAAGAAAAAAAAAGGTCTCTTACCCCCCCTTCGAGGAAGGAATCGTCGTTTTCGAGACGAGCTCTGTGCTGTGTTGAAAGTTCTGATGATGCTTGCTCAAGGTTGTCAAATTGATTCCATCGCAAATCAAACGCTTTGCCCGCCGCATGACAACATGCCAAGAAAAAGAAAGAAGGAGAGGTATGTGAAAATGAATGATGGTGCTGCGCAACGCGATGTGATGCAATCGTTCCGTAGACTAGCGAAGTCCAATGACGCTCATCTCAAGCGTCCAGACTCGCCTGATCCAGACTTTTAATATACCGTCAACACCCTTGACGTTGTTCAACTCAACGCCCTCCCACCAACACCTTCTGGCGGGTTTTCTCCAGAACAGTAACAGCTTCTGCGCCATGCCCACTGCATTTGTCCCCATATCGTTGCCTCGGATATCGCTGCGAAGGCGAGCCAGGGCCAGACTGCAGATGACGGCCTTGTTCGGTTCTCCAGCTCGATGACCCCATGTGTCATCGTGGTCGAAGCCACTATATAGATAAGTTAGTGGTACTGATGGGGGAACGACCAACAAAGAGAAAGCGTAAGGCGATGGGAAGGAGGGCGGACGACGCCTATTCCATCCTGACTTACCCTGCTGTCAACATTTCGATGAGATGGGCCTCAGTAGTTCCAGGCTCGTCGCTTCGCTTGAGCCCTGAGAATATACCATTTTGTTTTTGTAATGCACTGGCAGCAGCGCGCTTCACATTGATCATGTCCGGCTGGCTGATGTCGGCATGCGGAGGAATCACGTAGAAGTCAAGATCTTCTCGCAGTACAATGATGCCCGCGCGCTTCGATGACTCGTCACGGGGCCCAAGGGGTTCCAAAGACATGGCATCTCCGTCCTGAGAAGTAGTGGGTGATGAGTCGGTGGCGGGTATCGACTGAGCCACGTTTCTGAAGAAATCCAGCATGTATTGCAGAGACACGGGATCGTACTAGACCAAGCACAATGAGTCACTGAGCCTGGCTTGGCCACACGGGAGTATATAGAGGCGTTTGCTTGATCAAACTCACATCGACCTGCACCGCATCGCTTTCTGACAGTCCATTCAGTTGGCCCTCGGGAAACAGCCCGTTGGGAAACAAAGACAGGAGAACAAATTCGGGAAGCGTCAACAGCTCGTCTCGCGATAAAACAAACCTCGTGCCACTGCAGAAACGTGTGAGCACAGCCGTGTAGACTCTTGATATGTATCAGGGAACAACTGACCGGAGGTCCATGGAAATTGTCTCATCGGCACCCACATCTGCAGTCAAGAACGCCAATTCAGCCCAGAAACTCCCAGATTACTGACTGGACAGAACGAAAGCCTACCTCCAATGGCATTGATGGGGGGCCCTCCTTGCTGGACTTGAGTGATGATACTCGCGGCGCCTCCCGCAGCAGACATGACGTAGGTGAAAGCCTGTAGCGGACTATCGCCCTCTGTGTATGCTGGTGGTGGCTCTACGTCTTCTTCCTTCCGACTCGACTCTCCTTTGGTATCTCGAGGGAGGGCGCGTTTGGTCTCGCCAACGGGGTCGTAGAATGCTCTTGGGGAAGTCGCTGGGGACGTGAGGTCAGCAGTCCCGAGAGGCTGATCGCAGCAGTATGCTGGCGCAGCTGGAGATGCTGATGAGCACGATCCGGTGGTCACGCAGCACGTGGGCTTGCCAGACGACTCCCCGACGGTATCGTGAAAAGGCGCAAAGAGAGACGAGAAAGGGGGCGGGCGCGAGGAAGAGGACGCCTCGGAGGCGGGATACTGAGGCGGCGGTGAATGATCGGCCTGACTATCCGCGGCAGCTGTAGTAACAACGTCCCTATCTTGTTGAGTGTGGTGTTGTCCCAACTGACTATGCACGGGGGACTCAGCAGTCTCCGATCCGGCGGATGCTGGCGAACCAGTGGTTGCGTCGGCTGAGCTCGACAATGCGGCGGGTTGATCGCAAATACCGGGCGTCGCGGTGAAGGACGAGGAGTTGATGGCCACGAGGGACTGGAAACAACGTCAGAGCTCCCGAGACAGATTGCAAGAAGTTCGCCGACCGTTGTCTGTGATTGCGGAGGCGTTTATGCTGCCAAGATCTTATCGGAATTGCCAAGCCAGCATCAGCTACGAATGCTACCTTTGCAAAATCATAAAAGAGTATCTCAGGGGTCGATTGACGTCCAAGTTTTCAATGGAGATGGTAATCCGACATGAAGGAGGATTCAGCGTCCCGATTAAATGTCGATGCAGGTGATTGACGATGTTTTCTTGTTGTTATTGCAGGTTCGACATGAAGCTGAGGTGGAGGAATGGTTGCGTATGGAGACCGCAGGACCAGCCAGAAACCACTCCTGATTGGAGGGTTCAGTGCAGGATGCTCCCTTCTGATTGGCAGAAGCAGGACGAAAAGGGGCGGCCAAGTTCACCATCGCGCGTGGGGGTTTCTCAAGTGCCGAATACTTCTATCGCAGGCGATTGTACAGCTCTGTCTGAAGTATTGAACACGGCCACGCGACTTGGGCGCTTAGCGGCTGCTTCTGCCAAGTAAGAGGTACCTTATCATCCTCAGCATCAAGTCGACGGCAAAGACACTTTCTCATAGTACTCCGCCACTTTTCCTATCAACATAATGATGGCTAAATGTCAAGCAAAATTCACGCCAAAATGTTCTCGTATGCACCGGGCTTTCAGCCCGAGTCCCAGGAGGGAGTTTTTGAAAAAAGTGGCATTGCGCAGAGAGGGTAGTGGCAGACAAAAGTCACGACGAGGTTCCAAGTATGCTTATATTAGCAGTATTTTCTTCCTCCTCTCAAAACCATGTTTCCTGGTGTTGCAGCAATCAGCGATCTCCTCACTTGTGACAAGAGCCCAAGGAACGAGGCGATGCCGCGAAACTGGGTAGCAAATTCGAAGACCCCTCTGCGCCGGGCCTTCGACACATATGTACATGAACATACATCTGTATGTATGCAAGTTTCTGTTCGGTCCATTCTGCCTTGTTTGGAGCCATCAATTTTAGATCTCGGATCTGCCTAGACCTTTGGGCGGCGTAGTACCGGATGATCAACACACGGGTAATTTTAGTATGAGAACCGGCGATTTCCCCAGATCTTCAGATGAATTCGTCAATGACAAGCGCTATGGAGGCTTACTTCATCAAGCAAAGGCGTCAAGTATCTGACCGTCGGGCCGAGTGAGGACAAGGACAAGTTCTTTCCGTAGCGCGAAGACTCTTCTGAACCACATCGACTTCTAGGAATCATCAAGGCTCGCGTTGTTGCAGGGGCCACTCAATTGCAAGGGATCTGGGAAATGTTATCCATGCCGCACTCTCAGCAATCGCCTTAAGATGTGCACGCGTGCATGCAAGAGTGGATCTACTCGCAAATAGCTACGAAGGTCTCCTGAAGCGATACCAACACTATGCGGGGAGGTAAAAGATAAGAGGACTTGCATCTCGTCGCTGGCAGGGCACGAGATTGCTGAGCTGAACATCTCTCAACAAATTGCGATAGGGTCGGGCGCGGCTTGGCTCCTGATGGAGTCGGCCGTCTACTTTTATGTTCGATCAAAAATAGATTGCAGCGCTTCCTACATGGTCAATGAACGTGAGAAACCACCCGCGAGCCAAAAACGCGGCGACGGCGAAACGAGGATGAACCCAGTCGTCGTGCACTGTGACGGACGAAATCCAAGGTTGGGTCCTTTCGTGTTGCCTACGTACAGTGGGTGTACCTGTATCGAACCTCACCCTTGATCAGGCATGATGAAACCAATCGGTAGGCTCCAAATGGCGCAAACTTCTGAGTGGCCTAAGCCAAGGTCCGACTGGATCGAGGATCGCGCGGTTCCTGCTCGGATGCCCAAGACTGGACTGGTTTGCATGAGTGTCGTCGCTTTTCGCATGTTGGTTAGTCAAAATCTGGAAGGATCTCATTTACCGACACACATACTCTTCGTTGGCATTCACCGAGGGCTCACATGCCACATTGCAGGGACCGACAACAGAGAAGTGAGACGGGCCCGTGCCCAATGGCTCTACGCCATAGCATAGAACTGAATAGCTTTCTGCTTTTGCGACCATTTGCTTACAAGTCTTGGGCGAAAACGTTGAACCTCGATCAGGAACGAGCGGTGGATCAACGGCTTTCGACGAATACCCGCTAATACGGCCGACACGACAAGCTTCGAAATCGACGGTCAAGGAAGTCCCGGGACCAGCAGCGACCAAGTGGGAAGTTTCGTTGAGCCAACGTCCAAGGCTAGGACATGTCGCGGATAGTACAGCGCCACACCACCACCACCACCACCTCTAAGCTGGGCGCACAGACGCCGGGATGGGGGCTGTCGACCTGGTCGGCCGGGGCGCTAGAGGGCGCCGGGCCACGATACGAGAACCAGCCCCGGCGATGTCTCGTTGTGCTGCTTGTTGCTTGGGAAGGAACAGCCCAGGCTTCATGAGGACCATACTTTTAGTAAGCAGTCCAACTGGCAACTGCCGGCTGCCAATTAGGCGCTATGTCATTGTCGACGCAGCAGACGAGAAGCAGTCCTGGTGATTTAAAGAGGCAGCGCTAGCGTGCGTTCTGCATCTCATCGATGAGGAATAGCGAAACGATGCTCGTCGGCTGACCTGCCTTTGCTCCATCGTACCGTCCCTCGCTATGATATGTGCACCTTTATCTTTCGTGTTCTGTCGACAGGGCAGCGCTGATAAAACCTCACCACAGCCAGGAGCACACTGTTCCCGCAATGAGCGAACCGCTTACTCCGGCATCAGAAGCCGACGCGCATGCAGGAGCTGACTCGCTGCAGCAGGTGCCTGAGAGACGGAAAAGATGGGCACCCAAAGTCAAAACAGGTTGCTCAACCTGTCGGTACGTCGCTGACGCAGCACCTCACGCCTCGGCCATCGACTGACTGATCTTCCCCTGCAACAGAAGCAGGCGTCTGAAATGCGATGAAACTAAACCGAAATGCAAACGTTGCATCAAGGCGGGCTACGACTGCATGGGCTACTCGAGCAGGTCGCTGCCTGCCAATTCATTTCCACTGGTCGTGTCGGAGCGAATGCTGTACCACAAGCTGACACCGCACAATGTACTCCCATCCTGCCGAGAACGGCAAACTATTCAAATCTTTTACACTCACACAATAGCCCGAATAACCAGCTCTTTCGATCGTACCTTTTGGGCTGTCGATGTGTCGCGTGCCAGCCTCTCGTTCCCAGCCGTGTGGCATGCCGTCTTGGCCCTGGCCACTGTTCACTTACACGTCGATGCGTTAAAAGACCCGACGACTAGACGACTTGAGCGAAGACAGCACTACGTATTCGCCTTGACTCATTACAGCATGGCTCTTGGCCATCTTGCCAAGCTTGTTCGACAGGACAGTATGAATCCCGTCAATCAAGATGTGGTACTCATATGTATCGTCTTGTTTATAAGCACTTGTGCCCTGCTCGGTGATCTGAATCAAGTCACGATCCATGCACGACATGGCCTGCAGCTTTTTTATCAGTGGAATAGATGGATTGATGTGAAACCGACGGTGACTGGTCGATTGGTCACTCAAGAGGCCTTAACACCGCTGATGAACCGAATAGAGGGTCAATTTATCAGAAGCGGTCATCCGAGACCTTGGCACAGCGTTGCTCCTGTGACACGTGGCAGCTCGGATGCACCATTTGACACCATACTCGACGCCTATATCGAGCTGCAGCCACTCATGAGCGGGCTTCTGGAGCTGTTCCGCTCGGGCAGAATATACGAAGATGTCTCGAGAAAGCCCCATCCGCGACCAGATCCGCGCCTGCCTTACAGGCAGGCCATGGAACAATGGACCATGAAGTGCGCGCACCTGTCCAAATCACTCGCTGCCACGGACGACGGAACGGTTCAAAGGTGTTCCATCAAGGTGTGGCTTGCAAGCATCGAGATTCTCTTCGAGCCCGACGTGGCTCAATCTGAGATGATCTGGGACCGCTTCACACAAACTTTCGAGAAGATCATCAAATTTACGGAGATGTTCGTGGCGGCCGGGAAAAGGATCTCTTCGTCACCGGCAACTGACGACGGAGGGGCGATCTTAACTGGCGATTGTCTCTACCAGCCTTCTATCAGTGAAGCTCTGGCTTTTGTGGTCAATCGCTGCAGAGATCCCGGCCTTCGTCGAAGAGCTCTCGACGTGATGAGGGCGCTACCGAGACAGGAAGGACTGTGGGACACGAAAATGATACTCGCAATCTCGGAAGCTCGTATGGAGGCGGAGGAGAGTGCGAAGGCGTCAGATGACGGAAAATCATCAGACGGTTGCGATTGCGTCGCAAACAAGCACATCTGTCAAAATCATAGAATTGTGAGCGCACCAATGGATTTCCTACCGGGCAGAAGGGCAAGGCTTTCCTTGAGAACCATGGCGGACGTACTCGCAAGGCAGCCAGGCTGTACCAGAATTATTTCGTGGTGATGCGAGACCGAAAACGCCGGATCCGATGCTGATGGCGCGTGTATTGACCTCCCCGACTGATCAGCAATTCATTATGCAAACTCTATGATGGTACTGCTGCGTTCTCTTTGATCTGATCCCGGGCCAAAAACGGAAGGAGAGTCGCTGAAAAGTACGGCCTGAGTAAAATGGCTGTTCCGAATCGAAGACGACCAAGACCAGGATTGCAGAGACAACTTCTCTCGTCAGGATCGTGGCGGCGGTCTCGTCACTCTGTGATTTCGTGGTTACGTGCAAAAAAGTACGGCGCAGAGTGGCCACAGTCCGGCCCGCCGAGCAACGACAATTAGACCCTTCCTTAGTCTAGGCAACCACGTTTGTACAATTGCCAGCACCTGCACAGAGAGTAGCGCCGACGATATTCGCCGTTGCAGCCTCGAAATCGCCATCACTTGGAGGATAAGTCTGCTGCGCTGAGCGCCGAACGCGAGAATAAGACAAAATTGCGATCCGGCTTCCCAGCTCACTTTTTTGCTCAGTCATTTCGCAGTGCCATCAATCATCTTGAGATGATTCGCGTTGATGCACATGATGATGCTTCATCGCATGGTCACAACGGCGCTAAAATCACGACATCAGATTCTAGGCTTCTCAAATTGCTGTGCCTGTTCGTTCTACTCAGCTCATGCATGATCTTGTCACTGTGATAGCAGCATGTGCCAGCCAATACACATCGAGTTGGCAAATGAGGATTTGCACTCGAGGATGCGCGAGTGCGCGAGTGCGCGCTACCTTTTGATTGCGCAAACAACACGTCTCATGGCGTCAATGTCCTTCAAAGTCAAGCAGTATATAAACCGCAAGTCAAGAAATGTCAGCGGTTTGCTTCATCTCATCTTTACTCCTTCACTCCGTTGAAACCGGCCAAGTTGTAAGGCCCGCGGCCCAGAGCTACTCTCGTTTCCTGTCACCCTGCACAATGAAATACACATCGATCGCCGGTACTGCCATGGCATTACTCGCCAGCTATGTGATCGCCGCTCCTGCTAACGTCGAGAATCGCGACGTGCCTCTGCTCGGCGGCCATTCGGGCGCCCTTGAAGGCCTCGGCGAGTCTCTCGACGCACTCGAAAAAACCATTCCCGGTCTGGGGCAGTAAAGTCCAGAGCCCTCTGAACGCGATGCTACCATTTTCACTATATGCGGACTATCGTTTGAATGCTCTCAACATTGGTGCGAAACCTCTAAAATAAGAACAAAAGGAGCCTGGAGTTCTCCACGCTGCTATTGGAAGTGGCAGGCGGAGGTCTCGTGTCATGGCGTGGCACGCGGCGGATAATGCGTTGAGCGATCTTCTGGGGGATCTTAATGTAATAATGGGGAGACAGGGCTGGACAAGACTTGCGACGGCGATAGTAAGAAGAGAAGCTGATCGCAGATCATGCACAGGACAAATGGATGCACAGGTGCATAGACGCAGATGCACACATGTACATGGGTATGTCATACGTATGGAGCACTTGAGCATGCATATGCATGCGATCATGTTTCACCAGCAGGGCATAAGACATGACGCACCAAGATCTCTTCTGTTTGAGGCTGTCAGCTTCGTCATCTCGATGCTCGACATGTGCTTCGTGTGTCTCGGCTCGTTCACTGCTTGCGCCAGCAGTCGATACTCCAGCTAATCTTTGGCGGAAGATCCGAGCATGACAGTCATTGTAAAAAGAACAAGACAACGCGAGAACACATTCGCGAGATGAGGAGACGACGTTAGATCTGCACGCCCTGCCTCCCAAAATCTGTTCATGATTGCGGCGGCGGCGACTGTCTGATGCTGGTCAAGCTAGCAGGGGTGGAGGGGGCTCCGAACTGACCGCCTCTTTGCGTTCTGGACTGCAGGTTTGGCCGGCCATATCAGGTGCCAGCCAATCCTCGCCAAGTACTCGGTACAGCCGAGGCAGATATCGGTGTGTGTTCTGGAGCTGGATTTATTAGCAAGAGACGTTGACGATCCCAAGCGGCGACGGCGCGCAGGGTCGGCACGCCATACAAAAGAAACGTTTCTACCCTCCCAGAACAATCGGCTTGTTGGAGCCAAAAATAAAGTCGTCAAGTCTGGGCATTGCTCGGACGAGACTGGGCGCTCGGAAGGCCAAGCCCATGGCACAAATCCCTATCGGTACCGATGCCCTCACTCAGCTCATGCTTGCGAGCCTGGTGGCGAAATAAGGCGTGTTTCGCATGTGGCTTCTTCCAATCACCGTCGTCGCTGGAACGGTGCTTTGGCCGTGGTCCACGGATTGACAACAACGCTCAGGTATGTGAACTAATTAAGTAGCCTGATCCAGTAATGTATCAAGCATGCAATGCAGGCCCTACGCCAGTTTGGCGGGCCACGGAAGAGGGCCGGTAAAACTGCACTTCACAACCTTTTGGCGGCCCCCCCCCCCCCCTCCTTTCCTCCCCAGACGCGTACCCCCGGATAAAAAGGGGGCCTCCTTGACTCGCGAGTTTTACAAAAAAATTGCAATGGGCTGTGCACTACTATTTCGGGCGACAGAGGACAGCCCCGAAGGAGATGATCGCGAGGACAGTTGATACATACAGCCGCTTGCCCACAATCGTTGCGGCCAGAAAGGAGGAATCTTCGAACACGTCTTCGATTGTCCTCGACCTATTCGACCTATCCGACGCGATAGTTGGGCGTTGAATATGATGATTCCTCGACCAGCGCGGCGCTTTCGACCACAATTCGTACTCCTTTCCATTCTTTTCTCCTGCCTTCTAGTCTCGACATTTTGGCTACATCAAAGAAGCCCTCGACCTTCGGGCGTGGACGAGGCCGCCCTGAGAAATCAGTATCCGCTCGCCTATACGCACATTCACTCCTTCGAGGGCAAGGGTGGAGGTAAGAAAATGGCGTCAATGCCTGCACTCCTCGGTGCCTTCCGTGATTGGCACCTTGAAAGTAAGATCTTGCTGACACACGTCGATAGCTTGGTTCATACCGCCCGAATGGCTCGATAAGCACGCAAGCCCACCGCGAAACATTGTCGAGGCTGCACAGATAGCTTCCGAAGCTGCCCGGTCCCATCGCGACCGAAACATTCCTTATTCAAACATACCGCTCATTGTCCATCAAAAATGGAACTCGGCACGACTCAATGGCACGAAAGCAAAGATCGTTTCTTATGTAGAGGATTGGCTCACGGCCTCAATATCCCCTCCCGCAGGAAGCAAACCCATGGCGTATTTTCTTTGGGATGACGAGGGCGTTTCATCCTTGGTCGAGACGTACGAGAAACCCCTCTTGGACGATTTCAAGGAGGTCTTCTCTCCCGTCGAAAAAGTTGATATTTTCAGAATCATGGCTTGCAAGTGGTTCGGCGGCATCGTACGTTCATTTTTTGCTGCACATTTATTGCGTTTGTTGGGATTGGGACTGACACACTCAGTATGGGGATATTGACACGAGGCCTCTTCATCATCCTATGGAGTGGATCAGGCGTTCCGACATCACGGCATGGACGGACGAAGTGACAGGCAGGACATACGGACTCAACGAAACCGTGATGCGTGGCCTAGAACGAGCTTCGACGTCCTCGCAGCCTGTTAATGCTATATGGGGAATTGAGTGCGATACTGACCCCGAAACAGACGCCCATTGGCGTATGGGCTATACGTTTGCTGTACAACTCACGAATTGGGCCTTGGCATCAGCCCCTCATCATCCTATATTGCAGAAATTTCTGGATACGATGGTTCAAAGCGCAGCAGATGCCCGAGAGGCTGCGCTTCACACAGCCGGCGGCAGATTATCAGAATTACACTTTGATCCGCTCGTACGCACTGGCCCGGTCGCCGTCACAGAGGCGACCAGTTCGTGGCTAGAAGAACATGAAGGTTTGCGGTGGAATGCTATGACGGGATTGAAGGACAACGGCAGGAACAAACTTGCCGGTGATGTCCTGATTCTTCCCATCACGGGCTTCAGGTAGGTTCCAATCTTGGCTCTATCTACATCAGGTCGCCTTCTAACGTGCAGGCGCAGTCCGACAACAGAGAAAAATAGCAGAATGGGCGAGAAGACACTGAGCCATCCAGACGCCAGACTGACCCATACTGGTCTCGGCTCTTGGCATCACACCAACTTGAAAGTAGAAGTCGGCAAATTTTGCCGCAAGTATTTCGGCATGTGCAAGGATTGGGAAAAGATGTGGTGAGAGGGCATCATCTTGCAGACGACTACGGTCAGTGCATCAGCGGCAGGAAGCTATCCCACATGGGACTGCGAGAAATGTCAGCAACGGCCCAACCTGGTGTCAAACGAAAGGCGCATCGACGACGTTCGAGCAGAGCGACTCCCCGCCGTTGTCAATGCCACAGGACAGACAGGACAGTACTAGGAGGCGAAATACCCGTCGGCGCCAAAGGGCACCCCCGACAAAGCACAGCGATTTCCACTGCCAATCAATGCGGACATTGCTCGCCGGTCGATGACTCTACATGCGATTGTATCTCGCCAATGATGAGGTGTGAACCATCTTGCACGAGCCAGGGCTCATCCAATCTAGGTGCCTAGGTGATGCTTAGAGACAGACAGAGTCAAGTTTCAGAAGTCGACTAGCACTCGCATAGCGTCTTGACCGGAACAACGAGTCGCCAAGCATGCACCATGTGTCTGTCCCTCTGGTCAAAGAGTCCACACGATTCAAAGAGGCGCAGCCATCAGCCAAGACTACGCCACTTATTGACCGTTCGTATTCCCCGCAAGGCCAATCGCTGCTCATGGATCAGCATGTCTACTTAAGCATACATTCATGGGAAATAGCTGGCAACATCAGCACCGCCTCAGGAGGATGGCGCGAGTTGTCGTGCCGCCGCATCACAGGGCCAGGCATCCGATAGGTTCAATTGATTGGCATTTCCAGCCGCGGCGCCATTGCACTTGCCGCCGCTTGGTCTCTCTCTCTCCCTTAGTGAGCTCCTGGAAAGCGAGTCATTCTCTTCATTTACAGCAATTTGTGGTGTGAAGCTGGACTTGACTCATGACGGACGCTTGGCTGCGTCGAACTATTGTTCCCCAATTTTCATCCCATCATTGAGTGACGTACTTGTATTTGTTGATCACAATTGCATCATGTCGAAGGCTTTCTGTCTTGCTTTTAACGCTTTGCACAGCGCACGACTGGGATACAAATTCCCGATAGTACTTGCTCACGGATGCAAGAGACAAAATCGTCGATGGACAACAACGAAGTAGAGAGGGCAGTGGTAAGCTGGTGAACACACATGTCGAATTTGTTTTCTATGAAATAAATAGACGCAGCATCGGACACTGTCCGCCTCTAGATGTCGAGCTTTGACCGAACCAAAATCTATCCATTGTGCGCAACCTTCCCCCAATTGTGGATGAACCATATCTTCTACTTGGTCACTCGCGCTTGACGGTAATCTCGCGGCAGGCAATCTCTGAAGTCGGTGAAGGCAGCTGTCGACTGCTCTCTTGGCTCACTTGGGCACTGTGAAAGCCGCTGTGACCCCATCGCTAGGCCCGGCCTCTATTTCATCTTCCTGAGGGGCTCGCTTACTGGGCGGCGCGAGGGCACTCTCATCACTGCCCTCCTCTCCCGTAACCTCTGAACCGCCCTTGTCTGCATCGGACGAGGTAACATCGGTTGACTCAGTAGTGTCTGCGGTGGCTTCTTCCTCATCTTCCTGAGGGGCTCGCTTACTGGGCGGCGCGAGGGCACTTTCATCACTGCCCTCCTCTCCCGTAGTACCTGAACTGCCCGCTCCTGCATCGCCGTTTCCATCATCGGTCGCTGATGTGGTCTCGTCGGTGGTTGTTTCGGCAGTGTCTGCGGGGGCTTCTTCAGTCTCGCCTTCTCGCGCCTTGGGTTTCTTCGACTTGCTATGTTGCAACTGTTTGTCGCCTCTCTGGACGCCGTGTTTCACCGGACGGCCGTTGTTCACCGGATGGCCGTTGTTCACCACATGGCCGCCGTGTCCATTATTCACCGGCTGAGGGACTGATGGCACGGTTGAACCTTGACGAGGTGATGTCGGGTGGGCTGTTTGCCTCTGCTCGGGAGATCTCTTGTAGTAAAAGTCTCGGTCAACTTTGACCTCGACATCGGATTGAGGTCGAGGCAAGGCGCTGACGAGACTGGTGGTCAACAAGAGAGCGTAAGCGTACTTCATCGTGGCGGTGTTGATGGTTCGAGGAAAAGGAAGCTTCAAGCTGGATTGGGCTGATGAAATGAGGTTCGAAGAGAAGAATCGCGTATCAAGACCCGCTTGAGGAAGAAGTCTGATGGTAAATCTGGAGTGATACTGAGCAGGATGGAGAGGAGTGTTCGAGCCGTCACCTCGAAGCTTTATATACCGCCGGGAGTTGTTCATGACAAGATCACAGGTTCCACTGCCTCCTGAGATAGCTTCCCTTGAATAGAAAGGTCTATCTCATGCTTTCTCGAATAAACAGCCGACAGCCAGGGCTCTGCCTGCGAGCGATAGTTCATGCAAGCTGTGGCTATGGCAGCCGCGTAGTTCCCCGGCTGGTTCGGCTGTCTGGCGGTTTGGCGTTTCCGACAGACGGCAGTACGCTGCTCGCTGGCAATGAATCGCGGGGCATGCAGATGCGCAGCTCTCGAGTCATTAATCCCGCGTTTCAGCCAGCGATGGCAGTTTGTGGCGATGGAGTAGTTCACGACTCGGACTTTGATCTGCTGAGATGTCCTTTCGCAGTGATCAAGCTGGGGATGCGAAGGCTGTCATCGCTCAATGCTTTTGGTCATTGATCTGTGGTGTGGACGGGCTGAAGAAATGGCTTTTCGTTTTTTTTTCCCCCTCACTCTCTCTCCCCCTTTGCTCCGTCCAATGTTGCGTACCTTGCGTTTCCCCCGCGTAGACCAGACAGGGTCGCAGCTGTCCCCGTCTGAAGTGCCGGGAGATCGTCCAGGGCGATCAGTGTATCATGTCGCATCCGGTAGGTGCGAATTCTACGTTTGACCGGCGATGCAGGCCCAGGGGCGAGACTTTTTCCCCGAAAATGCCTCATTGCTTTCCAGGCTGTTGGGAAAAAAAAAGAAGCGTCGGAGCAAATTGGAAGCGCAGCATCAAGCTGGCCATCCAGACTATTACTCAATTAGCGGAAGCCGGCTTTTTTGTCCAAATGGTCGGCTATGCGCTGGTCGTTTCACCTAAACGCGTCCATGACCTCGCCTCTAGGCCCGTCAATGGCATGAAGCTTCCCGCATAAAAACATAAAAAAGGGTCGCCTCCACCCACGTGTGCGTATTACGTGACCTGTCGTCTTGACTTGACAAGCAGACTTATTCTTCGGCTTCCATCTACGCATTTCGCGGCATGAGATAAACGCTAACTGGCCGTTGTCGGATCATGGGCATGATCTGCAGGGGCCTCGGTCGGAACGGGACAACGAGTGGCGATCAAGGTCCTTCGGAGGGCCTGTTCATTGTTCTCACAGGCCGCTGAGTCTCGAACAAGCTCCTTGTTTGAAGCAGATGGTCGCCGAATCGGCAGTCGAGACTTTGTTGCCGGCAAACAGGGCCAGCATAAACAGACTTACGCGTCTATGTGGACTTGATCCAAGTGGAAACGAGTCGACATAGCCTTGCCGGCCTGGTGTTGATGCCTGCTCTGTCGATGACGCGTAATGCTCCCCAATCGATCAAGATAGAGTCAGTTGACGAGGTTTGACAGACATGGAGTTACCAATCTCGCTTTAGATCGAGTTCCCGCATCCATGAAACAAGATGTCAAAGCTTGTGTTGTCTTTGTGTGCGATACTTTAACGCCTCGCTCAGCCCTTGTAAGCCCGCAATCTGCATGAACTGGTTCAAGTGGCAGTTTCCTGGTCCAACTCACATCCCCAAAACATCGCTGCATAATCACACTGTTCGCGATTACTATCAAGCTTCCAGGCAGATACCACCATTCGTATATATGAGACCTGGTATGATCGCATTTCATGCGATACATCGATTCTAGCATCACGTACGTAGAACCAGTCCTCGATTAATTGCATCGATTTGACGTCTGAGTGAATCGACTAAGAACTCAAGGGAAAGAACACGATAGCTTGCGGTGATGAAGCTGTTCGCGCCTTACAACGCAGCGGCTATTGGTCGGAAGAACCACTACATGCTTCTTCTCTTCCTAGAATCTCGGTGTTCTTCTTCTTAACAACATGCATCGAAGAAGAGATAGGACTGGCCCCCCCCCCGAACAGTCGGGCGCTCAAACCTGGTTGAAAGAGGTGCTTCTTTCCACTTCAATTTCATTATAGGGCATGTGCTTGGTCCTATTCAAATGCGAACCTGAAGTACTTGAGTACTCAAGTAGGGACGTACTGAGAACTCGAGGAGGTATCTGAGCAAGTAAGTACTGAGGTGTAGAGCCAAGCTGAGGTTCATCTGCCCGTGACGAGACTTCTTGGTCGGTGAGAAAGGTAATAGCTGATCGTCACTGACTGTTGCTCAGGCTTGTGAATGCTAACATTCGGAAATGCTGTGGTCGGTCATCGTACTGACATGTACGGAGTAGTAGAGTTGGCCACATCTCCTCGTACCAGGCTCGTCTGGCCAAGACATTTTCGCTTACCGTTCTTGCAGGGACCGCGTGGGATCTAGCCTCTTTTGCACTAGTATTGCGGAGTGTGCCGCCTGTCGGGACCTGCCAGGATGACCACTGAGTAAAGTATGCTCTGGGTTACATTGGAGAGAGGGCAGAAGGCGGCGAAAAACGTTAATTTCGCTGCTTTTCGTCCTCGGGAAAGATCATTGTCCAAACCAAAAGCAACGAACGCTGTCGCTGGATTGATACTACGGCGACGCCTGCTGGGCCAAAGTGATGATCCCCCCCTCGTGTACGTGTACGTGTACGATAAAATGTCGGTGATAAAGGCGGGAGGGTAGGCATTGCTGCCGTCGTATACGATCTAGTCGCCGCCTGAGCAGGCTGAAAGCTGCTTCTTGCGGAAAGCTTGTGCGTTTGTTCGTTGCAGAGGTACATCAAGTCGCTATGTGCAGTGCACTCAAAGCACATTTAGTAATTGGCGCAGATAGCACACCTTCCTGGACAAAGACGCGTTTCAGGCAGGCATGTGATCACACTGACCATCTGGCGTGCCACGGTCCTGTCAGCCCGATGCCCAACTTTTCAATCCACTTGCAGCTTGCAAGCCACGACATTTGTGTCGGACTGAGAAGCCCCATCTGCCAATTCGCCATGAACAGCTCTTGTTGCGGATCCGGAGCGGGCGTCTCCCACGACGAAGCATCGCAAGCGCGCCCAGACTCATGCACCATGAGCCCAGCAGGGGAGGACCTTGGCGGAATTGCCGAAAGACGTCACGATCCAATCGAACCAACTTTAGTGCCTGCTCGTGCACAGCACGACGACTGCTGCGGACCTCGAACCGAGCCTACTGACTCCGACTCTTGCCAGGGAGACTGCTGTGGCAGTGACAGTGTTGATGGAGGCAGTGTTCACAACGCAGAGAATGAACCGAACAAAGGAATTCGTGCCGCCATCTCCGCATGCGAAAATGTTGCAGGATTTGGTGATACCGTAGAGCGAGAGAGTCTCTGTCACGATGAGTGTTGCGATGGTAAACCAGACTCTGATGATGTTCATGAGTCCGCCGAGGCCTTCAACAAAGCTCTTGACGTTTGTGGAGCAGGAGCTCGGGCATCTGCTGACGGCCCCGATTGCTGCCGTGGGAACAAATCGCCATGCTGTGATGAGTCCTGCCTGGAGCGTCTGGCTCTCCGCGAATGTCGCTTGGGAGGAGACTCTAAATGCCAGCAGACGTCTTGTGCCAGTAAGTTTCCAGTCTTCATCTAGATCCGCATACCTGGTTGGACGAGCAGTAACACAATAGCTTTAGGGACCAGAACTTCGTCTGAAAAAGCACATGGGGACGGCAGGGCTTGCCAGCGTCACCAACTGACGATTCGGGAACAGTATGCTGCAAAGATTGAGGCGCTTGGTTGTATCTGCCGTGCCCTCCTTGCCATGGGAAAGGAATCTTGCTGTGAATCCCGAAACTCGACGACCTTGCGAGGCAAGCGTCAAGTTGGCAAGCAGGTCGTCCGGTACGAGTCGGTGTCCCAGACTCTGGCAGATTCGTGCTGTGCCACGTCGACAGCAACGCCGGAGAAATCTTGCGCGAAGCTGAGAGCGCGACCAAAGCGATCAGCAAAGGACTTGAAGGGTAGCTGTGCCGAATCTTGCTGCGAGGCTAAGGAGCGAAGCGCCTTGGAGGTTGGCGACCTGGAGCCCCTCAACATCGGATCCGATCAGAATGTCTCGCATGCTGTAGAGCATGTTGTGCTCTCCATCTCTGGTATGACTTGCACAGGCTGTGAGACGAAACTGAACAGGACACTTTCCACCCTTCCCGGTTTATCGAACCTCAAGACCAGCCTGGTTCTTTCCCGCGCCGAATTCGACGTTGAAGTTGATCTGATGACGGTCGATCAAGTCTTGAAGCACTTGGAAAGGAGGACAGAGTTCTCGTTCACGATCATCGATACCACAGGTACATCGACTATCGACATTGTGTACTCGGGGGACAAACAAGCCTTCATGGGTCAGACATGGGCAGACGGTATTCTTGATATGTCCATCATCGGCGAGTCTATCCGGGTATCCTACGATCCTGCTATCGTTGGAGCGCGAGACCTATTGGAAGAGCGATGGCATGGGCTTGCGACTCTCGCTCCCGTATGTCATGACGCTGGTCTCGCCGCAGGAAGCAAGCATGTTCGCTATCTGGCCTACATGACGCTGCTGTCGGCTGTCCTCACTATCCCGGTATTGGTCTTGGCATGGGCACCCTTGCCCGAACATAAAATCGCTTACGGTTCGGCCTCACTCGCTTTGGCATCTGTCATCCAAGTACTTATAGTTGGGCCCTTCTATCCCAAAGCCCTCAAGGCGCTCGTTTTTTCCCGGGTCATCGAGATGGACCTCTTGATAGTGCTCAGCACAAGCGCCGCCTACATTTTCTCCGTGGTGGCTTACGCTTACGTCGTGGCCCAAAAGCCTTTAGCTACAGAACAGTTCTTTGAGGCCAGTACGTTGCTCGTGACGCTCATCATGGTTGGACGATATGTCGCAGCCATGGCTCGTCAGAAAGCCGTTGAGTCAGTCTCCGTTCGGTCATTGCAGGCGCAAAATGCTCTTTTGATGGAGTCGATAGAAGCACTGCACACTCGAGTCATCGACGCTCGGCTGCTGCAATATGGCGATATTTTCAAGGTCCTGCCCGATTGCAAAGTTCCTACTGATGGCACCGTCTTGTCAGGCTCATCTGACGTGGACGAGTCCATGCTGACTGGAGAGTCTCGTCCGGTAGAGAAGGCAGCCGGATCGCCCGTCATCGCGGGAACAATGAACGGCTCAGGCGTACTAGTCGTACGATTGAATCGACTTCCAGGAACGAATACCATCAACACGATCGCCGCCATGGTGGACCAAGCAAAGCTGTCCAAACCGAAGCTACAGGAGCTGGCAGACAGGGTGGCATCATACTTTGTGCCCGTCGTGGTTGGCCTGACCATTGTGACATTTGTCATCTGGGTCCTCGTGGGCATGTATAAACAGCAGAAGTCCGGGGCTGAGGCCGCTGTACAGGCCATTACCTACGCCATTACTGTCCTCATCGTGTCTTGCCCCTGTGCCATCGGTCTTGCGGTACCCATGGTGGTGGTGATAGCCAGCGGAGTTGCTGCCGAACGAGGCGTGATTTTTAAAGCTGCCCAGGCCATCGAAGTCTCTCACAAAACGTCCCACGTCGTGTTTGACAAGACGGGCACGCTAACGTTGGGCTCTCTGGCCGTGACACAAGAAAGCCAGACGCCTGGCTTCGAAAATGACTCGGCGCAGATACTCTTGGGATTGATTGGCGAGAGCAAGCATCCGGTTGCGTCGGCCGTGCGGAAGTATCTGCAAGACAAAGGCGTCACCGCGAAAGTCATCTCTCAGACAAAGATGCTGACAGGAAGGGGCATTGAGGGAGAGTACGACGGCAAAGTTGCTCGAGCAGGCAACTGTCGTTGGCTGGGCCTCTCGGACAACAGTGCCGTGCGTACGATTTTGGAGCAGGGCCAGACGGCATTCTGTTTCGTCGTTGACAACAAACTTGCATCCATCTTTGGTCTCGCAGACAAGGTTCGGCCTGAGGCAAAACATGTCGTTGACAATTTGAGGGACCAGAACATTCAGGTGCACATCCTGTCAGGCGATGACGACGAGCCGGTGCAGCGGATAGCGTCCGAATTAGGTATTGCGACTGAGAACACGCGATCCCGCAGTTCCCCGTCCGACAAACAGGTGTACATCGAAAAGCTTCAGGGAGGGGCAGCGAGTGAGGCCCAAGACGTTGTCATCTTTTGCGGCGATGGCACCAACGATGCCGTCGCCCTTGCCCAGGCAACGATTGGTGTGCACATGAACGAGGGCAGCGAAGTCGCTCAGACTGCCGCGGATGTCGTTTTGATGCGGCCTGATCTGAGTGGCATCCTGACAATGCTCAAGGTCAGCAAGCTGTCGGTTCGGCGCATCCAGTTCAATTTTGGCTGGAGCTTCGTCTACAACATGTTTGCTGTTCTTCTCGCCGCCGGCGCGTTCGTCAATGCCAGGATCCCGCCCCAATTTGCTGGGCTGGGCGAGTTGGTCAGCGTGTTGCCCGTCATTGGCGCTGCTGTTCTCTTGCGCTGGGCCAGGATTTGATGTCGGTGCTATGAGAGTGCGGCCAATGGCATTGGCACGTTTGCGATATTGCCGAGTCTGGAACTGTGATTCTGAGGTTCAAGATTCGATAACTAGTTTTGTGATATTGCCGAGTCTGGAACCGTGATTCTGAGGTTCAAGATTTGATAACTACGTAGTTGAAGAAGGCGACAGATTGCACGAGAGGGGGGAGCTTTATTCAACTGTTGATTTATTTTTTGAACTTTGTTACTTTGTGTTCTATTTTGTCACACCACGTCGATAGGTGATACGATGCTTTCACTCTCAGGCTACGTTTGGCACAAATATTGTCGGCAATACAATGGGACACTGAGTAGGCCTGCATGTGCTGTCGTCGTGTTCGTGCGTCGTGCCTGCTGTTGCGCAATTGCCTTCATTTCACACGCAAACAATTGACTGCATTGGCCGTGCATCACACGTTCGACTTGCGCAACGAGGCCGGGCCAGCCAACGCCACCGGGCAAGATGGCCCGCCTGCTATTGTTGTTCCTGAAAGGCCAGAGAGGAGAGAGGAGGGCAAAGAGGAACGGCCCAGACAAGACAACAACAATAATGCCTCGTCATGTCCTGCCGAAGCCGGATTTCGCAAGCTCTCCACTGTGTGGGGCCCGCCAGGCAAAGTGCAGTTAAAGCCGTGGATGACGGCATCTGGCCGCCGTCATCAGGCAGCAGCCGAAGGGGATTGTGTTCTTGAAAATGAAAAGTAGCCACAAGCCATGGTACTCCATATGCAGTGCTCCGTTGGTCATACAGGGCTGGGTGTCAAGGCCGACGGCTCAATCACGCAATCGCACCGTTGCGCGCATGTCACCAGCTTATCTGCGCTGAGAGATTTTCCCTCTTGTGTACTGGGCGGGTGACGGACAGTCCGGCTACTGGCGCTGGGGAATGCAGACGGGGCGTATATAAACAAGCGGCCCCGGGAACAAGGGACTTCTGGAAGCTTGCTTGCATTTACTCTCGCTGGGTTTTCTTTGGTCGACTTTTTTTCTGCTCGCCTTCGCTATGGCACCGGATGTGGTGGCGGACAAGGAGGCCGGCCCGTACCCTGGGCGGCGTCATGGGGGCGACGCGACGGTGGGATCGAGCGAGGAGCTGAGGGAGGGCGTGGGGGGGCTCGACTTTGAGCAGTATACTGCTGGTGGACTGGGACGGCACCTCGGCGTGTTCAGCACGGCGTCACTGATGTATGTGTTTTGTGTTGTGTGTGGTGTTTTTTTGCTACGAACGTGATTGGTAAGGATATACACAAAAAGCAAGGGGCTGACTTTGTTGTTGGGGGGGGGGCCAACACACAGCGTCGGGCGCATCATCGGCACCGGCATCTTCTCTACGCCCTCGTCCATCGTCAAGGGCGTCGGCAGCGTGGGCGCGGCCATGATGCTCTGGGTGCTGGGCCTGTTGCTCTCGCTGGCCGGGTTGTGCGTGTGGCTCGAGTTTGCCTGCATGATGCCCCGGAGCGGCGGCGAGAAGGTGTACCTCGAGGCGGCGTACCGACGGCCGAGGATGCTCATCACCATCGTCTTCGCCGTGCAGGCCATCGCGCTGGGGTTCACGGCGTCGGGGTGCATCATCTTCGCGTCCAACGTGGTGCTGGCGTCGGGCCACGTCGCGAGCGACTGGGAGAAGCGCGGCATCGCCGTCGGCGTCATCACCTTCATCACGGCGCTGCACACCTTTTTCCCCCGCGTCGGCGTCCACGGCATGAACGCCTTCACCGTCCTCAAGGTGGCGCTGCTGCTCTTCATCGTCGTCACGGGCTGGGTCGTGCTGGGCGGCGGCGTGGCCAGCATCCCGGATCCTCGCGCCAGCTTCAGAGATGCCTTTGCCGGGTCGGCCACGTCGGGCAACCCCTACGCCACGGGCCTGTTCAAGGTGCTCAACTCGTTCGCGGGCTGGTCCAACGCCATGTTCGTGCTCAACGAGGTCAAGAACCCGGTGCGCACCATCAAGCTGGCCGGGCCGCTGGGCCTGACCGTCTGCGGCGTGCTGTATCTGCTGGCCAACGTGGCCTACTTCGCCGCCGCGACGCCGCGCGAGATTGCCGACAGCGGCACCACCGTGGCCGCCTACTTCATGGGCAAGGTGTTTGGCCGGTCGGCCGAGCGCGCGCTGGGCGTGCTGGTGGCCCTCTCGGCCTTTGGCAACGTCATGACCGTCACCTTTGCCCAGTCGCGCGTCAACCAGGAGCTGGCCAAGGAGGGCGTCATTCCCTGTCCGCGCTTCTGGGCATCGGCCTGGCCCTTTGGGTCCCCCTCGGCCGGGCTCATACTGCACTTCATCCCGTCCTTGATCGTCATCGTCGCCATCCCCTTCGGCAACGCCTACAACTTCATCCTCGACCTCGAGGGGTACCCGGGGTCGGTCCTCAACTTCCTCGTCGTCGCCGGTCTGTTCTACCTGCGCTGGCACAAGCCGCACGCCCGCCGCCCCTTCAAGGTCTGGTGGCCCGTCGCCGCCTTCTTCATGGCCGGCCAGGCTTTCCAGCTGATCGCGCCCTTTCTGCGTCCGCCCAACGGCGTGGGCGACACCCCGCCCTTGCCCTACTGGCTGTACTGCGTCGTCGGCATCGCCGTCCTGCTGGCCTCGGTCGTCTACTGGTTCGTGTGGTGGGTGGCCGCGCCCAAGCTTGGCAGGTACACGCTTGAGCCGCGCAACGAGCCGCTGAGCGACGGGACCAATGTCATTGTGTACCACCGGGTGCCCAAGAAGTTGGAGTGAGGCGAGAGTGTCTTTCGTGGTGATTAGGGGAAAACATATCCGTGTGTGTGTGTATAAGCATGTTGTGGGCGAGTGGGCGTGTTGTATGTACATATGTATGTGTGTGTGTGTGTAAATGAGATAAAGTAAGTAGCGCACGCCGGACTCGGTCGGACTGGTTTGCGGTTGTCCCGTGCGCCTCTCTCTCTCTCTCTCTCTCTCTCTCGTGTGCATTTTTTTTTAAAAATGGAATACCCACCATGTGTCCTTTGGCTCAGTGTTATGTTATAATATAATGTACCGTACTTGACGTATTTTCCGGTCCGCAAACAATAAGTAAAGTATACGGATGAACGCGCGTCGTCGGCCGCGTCGTTTGGCAGTCGCAGCGCCCCGCACCTGCCCTCCCTCATGCATCATCCGCCTCAATTTAATCGTCTGTTCGGCTTCGCGTGGCCCCGCGTGGCCCTCAGCGGCTTCAGCCCCTCGCCAAGACTGCCACTTCCAGCATGCGCATCACGCCGCTACAGGACGATGTCACCCGCCATGTCTCGGATAGATCGACACGACCGATGTGTGTGTGTGCATGTGCGCATGTGTATGTGTATGTTTGGTAGCTGGGCAGTCGCATGTCGTGCATGTTACCTTCGCCGCTGGGCTTTCTCGCTCCCTCAGAGAACACATTTGTTTTGACTCGTTGCCTTGTTTCTCCCTTCCAAATCGTGATTGCAACTCTGAGCTCTCAAAATGCTCCTACCGTCTGCGTATACACATGCTGCTCCGGGAGCATCGTCATACGATATTTGCTGCTCCGCACCGACAAAACGGACCCTCGAGTTCCTGCTCAACGGCGAAGAGGACCATGGCATGAGCATCGGTGCCATCGTGGGTGTTGTGGTGGCGAGTCTGGTGGGAGCCGCGGCTCTCGGCGGCGCCGTTTGGTTCCTGTGGCGGTATCACCGGGCTGGCGGCGGCCTCATCCGAGACGCAAAGAACACTCCATCTGGCTTGAGCGGGCGAGAAATGCAGCAGCGGCAGCAGCAGCCGGAACCTTCATCACCACAAGAACAGGCGGCGGCCGGGTCGTCTCCACCGGAGGGCTCGCGCTCGCCGATACAAGTCCCATCGAGGGAGGCGCCGTTCGAGCTGCCGGGCCAGACGGGATATCGGCCAAGAGGGAATGTGTACGAGATGGCATGAATGGGTCGAGGCTGGTACTTCGGATCGCGACGAGGGCGAGGCGAAATGATTTGTGGGAATCGACAGTGCTCTGCATTGCAGACGAATACTTGGAGGAGGAGTAGTGCCATAAATCCAACCGTCGGCAATCGGGGTCGGAGGAGAAGGGCTGATGTTTCTATTCACACCAAGAACTAGAAAGCGTAAAAAAGCATAAATACTACTCGCTGTCGCTGTCGCCGAAGACGGCTCTCAGAACATCCGCCGCTGCTGACTGAGCCTCGACCGCATCGTTTCTGTCTGGCTGCACCTGGATCGACTGCTGTGGAGGAGCTGAAGCCGGGGTTGGGGCCGCCGGTTTGAACGTTGCCGACTCAGCAGTAGGCCTGGATGATGTTCCCGAATCATGATGTGTTGGTGCTCGCACGTTGAAGCGTTTGCACAGCAGACGCGTCGGATAGAAGTCCTGGACCGAACGCGTCATGTGTCCGAACATGCCCATCTTGGCAGCCTCCTCTGCTGCGTCTTTGATAATGGGCTCCTGTCGTTGCGCCGCCTTGTCCACGTCGCCGCTTGCTGTCACCGTGGTAGAAGCAGATGGGTTGAGCACCGTCTTGGACGTGGTGAATCTCGAGGCCATGAAGCCCGTCATAGGCTTGAAGATGCGGGCGCAATTGTAGAATTCCTTCATTTCGCGCAGGTATTCCTCGTCCGTCGTGCCGGGTACTTTGCCGGGAAGAGCCTGTTGCTGTCCCGGGTTCGCCTGGGACATGAGATATCTCCTATACCGACCGCTTTTTGCTTCATTGTCAGCGTACGGCCCACCCCAACCTCGAGAGAGCGCCGCCGCCGCCGTCTGCTGCTCCAACTTGGGCACTTCTTCCCAAAGCGTCTGCATTCTTTCGTCTTCTGACAGTGGCGCATATCCATTAGGCAGCTCTCCAAGGCCCGGGGGCAGGTTTTCATTGCCAGTCGCGGCTACCAGCTTGTCCCGCCCTGTCGAGGAGATGAAGTCGAAAACGGACTTTCCCGGGAGCGTCTTCTCGCCCAGAAGCATGGCTCGAGATCTTGGGTCCATCGTTGACACCTTGGCGGCATCCGCTGTGGACATGTGGACGGTGGACGGTCCGGGCGTTGGTGATGGGCCCTTGGACGATTTCCATCCATCCGGAACTGCAGGTGGCGCATATTTCGAGAGCAGCGAGGCCAGGTCCTCCACAGCCGTGGCCAGAACGAATCCTTCGAGCGGTAAGCGACCGTCATGGCACCGCCGAAAAGCGTTGCCGACTCTCGCCGTCTTGGAAATGAAGATGGGCGCCTTGGGCAAACAAGGATTCGCAGCACCAGTCGCCGGCTTGATCCTTGTCTTGCTCTTCTTCTTCTTATCTCCCCCAATCACTCTGCTATAGCTGATCTTGGGCCCCATTTCATACGGGTCTTCGTCATCCGAGCCTGTATCATTCAGCACTCCAACCCCGAAAGCGCTCCGTTCGGCCTTCTTCTTCGCTCCGGCAGAGCCGAATAGCAAAGCTCCAGTTGTGCGCCGCTTGCCAGCAATGTCCGCACCGTCGTTATCATTCTCGTCGTCGTCGTCATCATCGCCATCACGGCCTGATGCATGATTTTTCCGTCCAAAAGCCTCGAGCTTGACGGCTCCTCGATGCCCTAAACCCCGCTTATCCGTCTTGCGAACAAAGGCAATCATGTCAGCGTCGTCCGGTGCGAATAAATACGTCTCATTGCCCGCGTCAGCGTTAGCAATTCCGCCACCAACGTCGATGCGTGCGCCGCGGCGTATCTTGGGTCCGATGCCCTGACCGTCTTTCCAACCCATCCTGCGCAGCAACTGGAGCCCTTTGGTTTCTCCCGACGATCTGAACAGTCCGGCTAGGCCATGTCCACGACCGTCTGCCTGCAAGGACGACCCGAGCCCGGCAAAAGCCCCCGACGTCTGAAGAGTCTGCGCCTCGGCCGCATCTGCCAAGTCCTCCTCGTCCATATACTCCTCGGCTCGTTTCTGTATCGTATCAGACGTAGCGTCGCCCTTGCGACGATTATCACGACTCGAGACGAACGTGGATGGCGTCCAGCCTTCCTTGGATCCTACCGTGTTGAAGTAACTGCCAATGCCGGTGTTAACGATCCGCACCAAAGAGTCCCTTTCTTTGAGGACTGGAAGAGAAATCTAGAAATGACGCTCTGAGAATATCTCACCCTGCGCTCCAGCCGCCCGTGAATGCACCGTGAAGCCGCCTCCTGCCCTTGTCATCGCGCACGTCCTGCTTCCATACTGGCAGATATGCGCCGTCGTCGCGCGCATCGTCCTCATTAGGCAGTGGAGTGCCGAAGACAGCAAAGGGAGCGTGGTGATCAGCCTCAAATGTAGACCTGCTCCGCTTGTTGGACATGATGCTCGTCGTCATGACAGCTGCCGAGAGCTTCCTTTGAGTCGTGGCATGTTGCTCGAGGTTGAAAGTTGCATCGTTGTCAACGCCCCACTCGCTGCCATTTGGTGGTTTTTATTTTTGACGGTCCGCACATGACGCATTCAATGGGTGCAGATCATTACTTCACGTAACTAAGGTATACTTGGTGCTTTGTTTTATCATACTCAAGTATACACACCAGTCTGTTGCAATTCTTGTTCCAAGTTTTTCGGGACTCTTGCCAAGTTCCATTTTTTTCGCTATACGTTACACAGAACCTTCAATTGAGGTTGTCATTCCTTGCCTCCGGCACTGATCATTCACCCTATTTGACGACTGTTAAGTCATGGCTCAGAACTCTAAATACAATATTTCTCATGTATGTATTACTGCGCGTGGTGGAAGACCTGGCTACGGAGCCAATATGGGGAAGCCAAGAAACGATATATGTGTGGGAAAGTCAACACACAGAGACAGCAGCATCTGGCCTACTTCACATCCCTGTTTATGCGTCCATGATCTTACAACATTTGACCCACGTGAATGCATGACATGGGACGCCATCCGGATGAAAGCCAGCTCGCTGAGCAGCAGCCACGCGACGTTCGTGGCGTCATGTGCCATCACGCAGTCGACGTATCACAGGCGCGTGTGAATTCTCGCATAAGAGACTGCCGCAAACCGTCAATAAAACCTTCTTCACGATCATAAACCAGGAAATGCCGTCTCACCTCAAAATCATGCTCGGCCAACGTCCCAAAGACGGCGTGCTTGTCCAGCTTTAGCTGTGTGACCCGTGGACTTTTAATGCCGAAAGCGACCCTGGCCAGGAATCTCGGGTCATCGCGCACGTCGCAAGCGGTGAGAATGTTCATGACGTCCGCCGTATTTGCCACCTTTGGCAGCCTCGGGGGCATGACAGTCCGCGCTCCGGTCAGACAATGAGTGCAATGCCCGCACTTGGCTCTGCCGTCGGGTAGACCCATGCCAAAATTCTCGGTCAGGGCTCGCGCGAGACACTGATCTCCCGTGAAAAGGTCCTCCACCTGCTTCACACGTTGCAGAGCATATTCCTCGCGTTGGGAGAGCGCCTTGTGCAAGCTGTCAACGAGCACCTCTATCTCCTCGTCTGACTGAGGCAGCAGTTTCATGACGCGGTATTTTTGCTCAACGCCGCCAGCCTTGAGCTCAATGATGCCTGTGTTGTGCATATCATCGAGTTTGCGACAAAGGTCAGCCCGGTGTATGTTCATCCGCGAAACAATGTCCTTGACATCGACATAATAAAACTTTTTCTTCTTGGTTGCATTTGCTGCTATCGCTTTGCCTTCGCGGGACCGCTCCGTCTTCGCCCACACAAAGTATTTCGCTGTGGGTTCAAACTTGTACTCGCTGTATTCGGGCGTCACAGCACGAATCAAGCCAAAATCGAGCTCGAGCGCTGCGTAGATGATGCTTAACGGTGTAGTGCGGATGTCAAAGGCACGGGATTGCACATAATGACTTTTCTTGAAAGTGTCACCAGCGGGCTTGGACGTGTTGTCGGCATCAAATATGTCCAGCATCAGGCTCTCGAGAGAATTACGCGATGGAAGGTCCCCTCGTGCGAAATTCTCCCTACTGTACCAGTCGTCCGGGCAGATGTAGAACACACAATTACTAGTGTTGCCGTCCCGGCCAGCCCGCCCTACCTGCTGGCAGTACTCCTCTATCGTGCTGGGTAGGTCGTAGTGAACTACGTTGCGAATGTCAGGCTTATCGATGCCCATGCCGAACGCGATGGTGGCTACAACGATGCGCACGCGGTTCGCCAGGAAGTCGCCCTGGACCTTGGTCTTCACTTCCACCTTTAAGCCAGCGTGGAATGGCTCGGCATTCAAATTCTGCCTTCTCAAGTCGGCCGCTAGCTCAACGGCTTGTTGCTGAAAAGTGACATAGACTAGCGTAGGGCCTGGACTACTTCGTAGCAATTCAAAAAGAAGAGGGTGCTTGTCCTGCTTTGAGTGCGCCGCCCGAACGTGTAAGTTGAGGTTGGGCCGATAAGATGAGGTGCGAAAGACGGCTTCTGTCCGTATTCCAAAAGCGCCACAGATGTCCTCAGCAACCTTTTGCGTCGCCGTTGCCGTCAGACAGACGACGCGTTCTGCCTTGATCTCATCCACAAAACGGGCGACCTTGAGATACTCGGGCCTGAAGGAATGGCCCCATTCGGAAACGCAATGCGCCTCGTCGACAGCTACGAGACGTACACCGCCACGAACGTGCTGCATGTTTGCAACAAAGCCCTCATTGTTGAGCCGCTCGGGGGCGCAATACAAAATCCGAAGTTTGCCCTCTCGCAGGGCTGCATTGATCTGTTGCTGTTGTTCCCAGGTTTTGGTCGAATCGATGCACTCTGCAGGTAGCCCTCGCCTTTTGAGTGCATCAACTTGATCCTTCATCAGGGCGATGAGTGGTGAGACAACAATGGTGATGCCATGCTCGTTGGGCGCCCTCGAACCATCCTCTAGATCAAGTTGCTCAAAAGCAATGGCTGGTATCTAAAAAACTGTCAGGACGTCGCTTTTATGGGAGGATCATCATCCCGGACAGCGACAAACCTGATAGCACAGTGATTTACCAGCGCCGGTCGGGAAGATAGCCAGAGCATTGTTGCCGGACAAGATTGCCTGGATGACGCCTCGTTGCTCATGGCGGAACGTCTGGAAACCGAATGTTTGATTCAGTATGCTCTCGGCCACGCGCATTCGGAACGAAACACCCTCTTCAGTCAGCGTTGGTGTCGAAACATGACTGATTACCACGGGGGATGAAGAATTGCCGTCCTGCAGGCATTGCCTTTTGGACTGAGTGGGCGATCCAATTTCCTCGCCCTCAGTGCTGCGCTTGGTACCGCCGGTAGAACACAACTGATGGTGCACCAGCTGGTCGGGATCAATGCCATCGAAAAGTTCATCCCCAGAATCATAATCATCCACCTGCTTGTGTATGTTCGGGCTTGTGTACATTCGGGCTTGCCCCGAACGCATTTTGGAGGGCGTGATGCATGAGACTCACACCGCAGTAATAGTACACATGGGGAACTCGCAGAATGTGAGGGCCCTGCAATTGGCGACTGTTCGGACTGACGCGTGTGTTTCGTGTGGGCCAGGTGGATTCGAATCAAGCTGTCGTCCGAAAGCAATCCGCCCCGAGACTCCTCTTCGTTGAACAAGAGTCCGACCATTCGCAAGAAGACCTTGTTACAGCAGGGCCTCTTCAGGGTACGGAGTTTCGTGTTCCTGGTCCTGGATGGTGCAAATGCGCGTCAGTACAGTCAAGACATATCCTTTCCTTTACTTCCCTTGCCTTGGATACCTTTCCTCTCCAATGCCAGAAAACGTCGGTTTTAACACGAAGTTGCCACGCCTCCCTCTCCTTGATGCTGATGGACCGAAAGACCGCAGAGTGTGTTTATTTGACAGGGAGATAGTATGGAAATTGATGTTCATACGGAGGAGTTTCATTAAGCCTGAGGAAAGAAGCGGGGGTCGCACTTGCTGAGTCTTGCATTGAGATCCGACGAACGCTGTGGATCTTGACCAAAGTCTGCCGCAATTCCATCTCCATACGAAGGATTGCCTCGTTGCCCTCAACATTCCTTATTCTCGACGGGGATTCGCCTCGACGTCTAGTTTGCCCGCTGGCCTTGCGCTCCCATCATTCTCTTCTGGCTGAGATTGGACATATCATAATGACGGTTCAGCACCGTGTATTTATTGCCCGATCCCTGCTTTGCCATCTTCGCGCCATTCAACACCATTGCCACTAAGCCACTTTGCGATCGGTCAGGCGAATTTGGTCGAGACGTGTTTCGATGAGGTTCCGAATGCGCGGATTCCATGCGCCCACACTGCGTTGCGGTGCTAATAGCTTTCTACAGAAAGGTTGTCGGCAGGGTTCGCCGCGATTCTCTTGGCCGGCCTTCTAAACCCGGCATATAAAATCAGATGTCAATGCCGAAACTTGGTATCATTACCGACGGCACGGCAGAACCTGGGTCATATCGACTCTCAAAGCTGAAGAACAACCATGGTCAAAATACGAGGAGGTTCCAGCACTGGTGAAATGTTTCCCAGAACAAATACCTACCTCTCCGTTAAGGGCAGTGAAGTGCAATGACGTTGTCACTGTGCAATACGCACATAAGGGCTCGCCGTCCTCGATTCGGGCGGTCTGATGAGGTGCTCAAGGCTCTCACGATACTTTGCAAGTAGCAACCTCATCCAACATTATTTTCTGCCTCGACTCGGACATCCAAGATCGAGCTGCTTGTAGCGCAGTGTTGCCGAAGTTTGGTGTCCTCACCATTGGCTGCAGCAGGCTTCAGTTCATGCGTTTTCCTCCTTATTGTTCTGGCCCTTGCTTGGTGTTTTACTTGTTACCCACTCGAGCTTCCGCATACAAGCCTGGAAGTCGCAGCTTCGATGATTCGAAACAAGAACAAGGAGGGAGGCAATTTCAATGTGTACAGATTTCATGTGCACTCGGACTCATACCCATGAAGCTCAGACCCTTTGCTGGAACCTGGACAGGTATACCACAAATGGAAGCACTCCGCGTCTTTGCGTCCGGCCAAGACCGCGATGTGGAGCGAAGGCACCTTCGTCGACCATGGCCACATTATTGCTCAGGGCCCCAAATCGGCGATCATCGGCATGTTTCTCCTCATGTATGCTGCCCATGGCATTGGTAGCAAATGATCGCTAGGTTGGACAGACAACTGGGCAGCCTAAGAAGTCATGTCGCCTTGATAAGACTTATTCTTGATCCGATGTATAAGTGACGAATGCAGTCTGACCTGGACAACGTCGATCTAGAACAGTTCCTCGATTTTTTCGAACGGAGTTTTTTATTTGCTTCTTCGCACCTTGAACTATGGATTTCGCTCGTTTCTGTCCTATATTTATTGCGATATGCTTCATTTCACATGTCATCTCGACAACGTCTGTCCTCTCACCTGGCCCCGAAACGCTACCGGGGTCTGCCTTGGTGCAGGCAAGAGGGCTCAGAAGAGTACGTGTGCACTTGCCTTCAGGTGCAAGAATCACGGGGAGATCCTTCCTCGGCGTTGAAAGCTTCAACGCCATCCCTTTCGCAGAGCCTCCAGTTGGACCATTACGCCTAAAGCCCCCTGAACGGTTTTCCGGCCCCTTGGGCAAGTTCGACGGTACGAGAGTCGCACCTGCCTGTCCACAAATGTTTCTTTCACGGGAGGGCATGGGCGACATTGGCAGGATTGTCAACGACTTTCTTCAGAACCCTTTCTTCAAGACAGTTGCTGGCCAGGAAGATTGCCTTACCGTCAATGTCCAGCGTCCTGCCGGGACCGAGGCAAATGCGAAACTGCCTGTTCTCTTTTGGATTTATGGCGGCGGCTTTGAGCTCGGCTTTACCGCCATGTACGATGCAACCGGCCTTCTTCGCACTGCCATGGAACAGAAGCAGCCTTTCATATTTGTTGCTGTCAATTATCGAGTAGCTGGCTTCGGTTTCATGCCCGGCAAGGAAATTCTGGCAGACGGAAGCGCCAATTTGGGTTTGCTCGATCAACGAATGGGTCTCGAATGGGTTGCCGACAATATTGCGGCATTTGGAGGCGATCCTACAAAAGTGACGATTTGGGGCCAATCAGCGGGTGCCATCTCCGTCTTCGATCAGATGGCCTTGTATGACGGCAATGCAACTTACAAAGGAAAGCCATTGTTCCGCGGCGCAATCATGAACTCAGGATCTACTGTCTCTGCCGACCCTGTCGACTGTCCCAAGGGACAGGCCGTCTACAACAAGGTGGTTCAAAGAGCAGGCTGTTTCGGAGAGCCAGACACGCTGGAGTGCTTGCGACAGACTGACTACAAGACTTTTCTCAACGCCGTGAATTCGGTACCGGGAATTGTGTCCTACCAGTCCTTGGCGCTCTCCTATCTCCCACGGCCTGACGGAAAGGTACTCACAGACAGCCCTCATAAGCTTGCTGAGTCGGGCAGGTATCATGCAGTGCCCATGATCATCGGCAACCAGGAAGACGAAGGCACCATCTTCGCCCTGTGGACTCAAAACGTCACCACGGTTGATAAGTTTGTCGACTACCTGTCCAAGTTTTACTTTCACAGTGCCCCAAAACAGCGGCTCAAGGAACTCGTTCGACTTTACGAACCGGCGATTGAGAGGGGCAGTCCGTTTCGAACGGGTGCGTTCAGTGAACTATATCCCGGATTTAAACGCATAGCCGCCGTCCTGGGAGACTTGAGCTTCACTATGGCACGCCGCGTCGTTCTCAGCATCACCACAACCGTCCATCCTGAGATACCCACGTGGTCGTACATGGCGTCGTACAACCACGGCAGTACCGTTATTGGGACATTTCACGCCTCAGATCTGTTGCAGGTGTTCTACGGTATCTTGCCCAATCATGCCATGAAGAGCTGCCGGACATACTACTTCAATTTCTTATACCATTTGGACCCGAACAAAGGTGTGCGTCGCTTCGCGAAATGGCCCAAATGGCAAGAGAGCAAGAAGCTCATGTGGTTCAGATGGGGCCATGCCAATGATATAATGAAGGATGATTTTCGCAGCGACGTGGCCGCGTTTGTCTCCAAGTATAGCGATGTTCTGCGCATCTGACCAAGTGATGTGCACATACATAGCTCGGGGAGCGGAGAGATGGTTACGACGCAGGTACTGCAAGCGACCGTGATGAGAATGCGCGATTTGTAAGTAAAGAAAATGAGCAGAGTGCTAAGGAATGCTCGCTTCATGTAGTCCAAACAGTGAAGATGATGCGTCGTCACGCACCCACGACGGTGGAATTTATTCTGCATCGCTATGCTACATAGAGTACTTGAAAATTAGACTCTTTTGCCAATGATGTTCAGTTCGACAATGTGCTTTCAGTCTTGCTTGACCAACCCATCGCCCACTCAGATACACAATTCCCATGACTCAATGCGTGCCGCTCTTTCCACCACGTGCAAGGCATTCGCGATGCTGGTGTCTACTGCGGGCGGTGGGAGTGTATTGTATAGGGTGATGGGGGGGGTTCGAGACGAGACAAGACATCAGGCCTGACGCAAATGACCCGAACGCACATTCGTGACACGGGAGCTGCTGCGTCGTCCAAGTACTCGGCAGATGGGTGCGCGTCTAATGAGCAAAGAGGAGAACACATGTTGCCAGTCACCCAACAATGCACGTCTCGAGTAACAACACGGTGGCAGCTTACCGACCTGCACAACGTCACGCGGGTGTCCGTGAAGAGCACAAAACATCATGCTGTACCACATCTACAGGTATCCGTGTACACCTAGCCACTCCTTCAAGGAACTAGCATCCCGCTGTTTATACGCGGCGCGGCCGCGGATCTTGTCCTTGACCGTCTCCAGCGTCCTGTCAAAGCTCTTTGTATCCTTGTCCTTGAAGAAGGTCTCTATATCATCCACTGCCGCCGTGTCCGTGAACTTCTCCAGACTGAGTCGCACGAATCGGTCCACCACAATGGGGTTGCCCAGCTTGGAGACGCACGCATCCCAGTTCCTCTTCATAAAGGCCCATTGGACGTCTCGCCCCACGACGTTGCCAGCCAGGCCTGTGCCGAGCACGTGCATGTCTGCTGCATTGACGGCATTGCTCGGCGGTAACGTGTTGAAGTTGAAGGCCACCAGGTCCTGGATCGTCTGCTTGTCCTCGGGGGCGGACAGCGCGCTCAAGCAAATCAGCTTGCCGTCGACGGATTTGGTTGTGAACCACTCTTTTTTGAGAATGGCGACGGCGCGTGTGGTATCGCGCTTGACGGCCGCGCGGTACACGGGGAGTCGCAGTGACGGCGGCAAGGGGTTTGCTGCGGCATCGTCGGTCCAAGAGTTGAAGCGCTTGACAGCTTCCTCGATGATCCTAGGAGGTACGGAGTCAGTCCTCTGGGGATTACAATCACGGGCAATCAAATGAAATAACGACAACTCACTCGTCGTGCCCGGCAGCTACGGCAGCATTGATCATGCGCTTGCGCAGCATCGTGGTCAGGTAGTCTTCGTCACGCGCAGCATCCCATCCAACCTCCCGAACCTTGTCGGACATGAGCTTCAACGTGAAGTTGTTGAGGCCCTGTTTGATCTCGGCATCCTCGGCGAAGACGGATTTGACCGATGCAACGGCGTCAAGGACTGCAGTCCAGACTAGAGTATGGTTCTCCTTCCCGAAACCTTCGAGGAAGGTGAGTAGAGCAGCAGTGGTGCTGTTGCCAGCGAAAGCGAGATCGGCAGTCGAGCCAATGATGGCGATCTTGTCTTCGGTACTCAGCTTTTCCAGCTGAGAGCTGAGCTTTGCGAGTCGCGCAGGAGGGTAGTTCACTCGATAGAAGCCGGTAGCTCCGCTGTTGAGCTTGTAAAAGTCGTCATCGATGCCCCGAATGGTCTCTTGCTTCTGGAAGAGACTCGTGGTGACCACACCGTCCTGGTCTTTCAATCCCTCCACGCCCAGAGGAATCCACCATGTCGTAGTGTCGTCTTCGGGCTTTACGTCACCGGTAGAGAGGAATCTGGACTGTTTGATGGATATCTGACCCGGCTCCTCGGCCACGGTGACGACCGGGTGCCCAATCTTGGAGATCCAAGGGCCCATCAGCATATTCACATCCTTGCCAGAGGCTTGGCTGAGCGCGTCCCAGAGTGCTTTTGTCTTGGCATTACCGTAGGCGTGAGCCTTGAGGTAATTGGAGACGCCTCTGAGGAAGGTCTCGACGCCAAGATGG
The DNA here is from genome assembly GCA_030783925.1 of Aschersonia sp. MBC 735. Classification (NCBI taxonomy): domain Eukaryota; kingdom Fungi; phylum Ascomycota; class Sordariomycetes; order Hypocreales; family Clavicipitaceae; genus Aschersonia; species Aschersonia sp. MBC 735. The sequence goes on along the minus strand of JARJRV010000298.1, from coordinate 21,881 downwards.
TTGGCAAGCATGCGGATGGCGGAACATCCCTTTAAATAGCTGATGTGGTCAAATATCTGGTTGACATCCAGAGCATCACGGACAGCAACGTGAATTGGGTGGCTGGCACGGATACCGTCTAGACGAAAGGCGTTCTCCATGCCCTCGTTCACAAACTGAGCCCAAACCTGCCATTCGGGGTGCAGGTGATCAACGGCATGCCAGCCGACCCAAGTAGCAAAACCCTCGTTCAGCCACAGCTCATCCCACCAATCCATGGTGACGAGATTGCCAAACCACTGATGAGCCAACTCGTGCGCCACGACGTAGGCAATGGAGTTCTTGAACCTGGTGTCAGATGTCTTTTCGTCAAACAAGACCTGGGTGGTTCGATAGGTGACCAAGCCCCAATTCTCCATGGCGCCATGCGTGAATTCGTGCACGGCTAGCAGGTCAGACTTGGGGAGAGGATAGTCAATGTCGAAGATTTCCGAGAAGAAGTCGACGACCTTAGGAGCGTGCTCCAAAGCCCATCGACCTTGCTCTTTGAGACCACGAGTGGTGTAAACCCGGACGGGGATTTGCTTGCCATTGTAACGGCGGTCGGTGAGCTGCTCAATGTACTCAAAGTCACCCACAGCCCAAGCAAGGAGGTAGGTACTCATGACAGGAGACGTCTCAAACGACACCAGCTGCCATCCGCTCTTGGTAGGCTTTATGTCCTTGACCGGCATGTTGCTCAGGGCAACCTGATCGGTGGGAACCTCAATCTCCAAGTCAAATTTTGCCTTCAAATTAGGCTCATCGAAGCATGGGAAAGCGCGGCGGGCATCACAGGACTCGAATTGAGTGCTGAACATGTAATGCCACTCATCGTCGTGGGGGACTGATTGGGCCGGTGCGACGGCGGGCTTGTACCTGGAACGATAGAAACCAGCCATTTCATTATTGATCATGCCTTCAAATTCGATGGATACCGTGGCCTGTTTGGAGATGGGGAGTTCTTGGTCAAAGCTAATGCTGGCTCGCTGGGCGCTTTCACTGTAGCTCACAACCTTGGATGCGAAGGTCTGAGAGGTTTTGGTTTGCGATACAGCTACCTTGGTTTCAAGAATCTTGAGCTCCAGTGTATTGATCACAATCTGGTTGGTGGACTTGACGATCTCTGATTGTATGCTTTGCAGCTCGGTTTTGTCAGCGTTTGGAGCTCTTGAGCAAGCGGGAGAGTCCGTGTTTAGAGGCCGCATACGTTACGGTTCCGCGATAGGTCCAAGTGCCGAAGTCGAGATCTCTCAATGACACATTGTAATGGATGGGCTTGATGTTGCCAGGAAGAATTTCGCGGTCCGTCATCTTGACACAGAGCTGTTATTTCCGCGTGTGCCGAGCAGGAATCCAGACGAGAACAGCAGATGACGACGCTGTGCTACAGCCTCACGATAGTCAAAAAGTGAGGGACGCGAATGAGTGCTGGGAACAATTCTAGATTTTCAAGCACCGTCGTACAGTTTTCGAGCACCGACGGACACAATGTGACTTGCAATGGAAACAATTTGACTCGAGCATGAAAGTCAGTCCGAGAGGGAAAACAACGCAGCTCCGTGACTGGTTGGTTGGTTGGTTGGTTGGTTTCGTGAGGGGCTCTGTGAGAGGGGTTATGGGAGGGGTGGTGGGGCGGGGTCAGCCACCAGCAGCAGCAAGCAGCCAGCGCGGGGAAGTTGCAGTGGAAACTGGGGCCGACGAAATCTTCACCGAACGGAGCCTGGGCTTTGTGATCAATCAATCAATCAATCAATCAATACCAAGTAAGTTGCTCTACCACGTCGGGAACTCGACATTTCGATGTCTCCTGCAGCTCAGTGTTTCCTTGCAGTGTTGGCGTATCGGGGGAGCTGTTGCGCGTGCATCAAACCGGACTGTCGGCACGATGTTTTTTCTCTTCTCGCCCCAGGATTGTTATGGCAAAAATCAAAGCGCACATGGGCCGGGCCACCAGGGAAACAGGCTGAAATCCACAAATCATCCCATCACGAGGGCGCCGTTTAATGAGCCTTTCCACCAAAGAAAGCACCTTCAGACGTAGCTTGAGAGAATTTGCAGCCTTGACGGCTTAAAGCAGTCATGGATCAAGCCAAAGGGGTGTACGCAAAAGGTACGTACGTGCATGTGCAGAAAGCCCAGAAGAAAAGTCATCCAAACAAACCTCGTCACCACCGAGACCTACTTGTAATCTTCCTCCTCATAGTAGACCGACACGGCAGTCGGACTTTTCTTCCCGTCGATAAGACAAGGCCAATACTTGGGCGTAATATATGCCCTCCCAACAACCAGAGTGTTCGTCTGGTCCTCTATGTTCCGAAATCTGACTCGAGCCCAGCCAGGCTGCCAGTCACCGCACTGCGTATTCAAGATGCCCTTTTCCACAAGATTCCACATATCTCTGTCCAGGTACACGCCGCTTCTCCTCTCGTTCACGCCGTGGACTCTCTCGTAGCACACGTACGCGGCCAACGAAGTCATCCACCCTACATGCCGCGGGGCGAGGACCATGGTGCGCCTGGGAACAAGGTACTCCTTGGCGTATCGGAACAGGACCTTGCGTGACAGCGAGTACTCGGAGGCATTGAGGGGTGGTTGATCGACGTTGCAGTCCCATTCGAGGATCTTGAAGCCATCGGGTTTGAGTTCCTGGTTATCGACTATTGGCGGCTCGTATGGGTCGCGGACGTCGTAGGGCATAAGAGGTCCTCGAGGGCGTTCAGGAACGCCGTATTTCATTCTGACGTGTTGCGTGGCCAAGACTCCTTTGAGCCATATAGAGAGCCATACAAAAAGGCCGAAAGCTGCCATGGAGCGCTGCATGTTGAATGAATGATGATATTTTGCCTGTCGTGCTTCTGCTCCGTTTCGGCTCCGTTTTGTTTTGGAAAGAAGGGAAGCAGACCGCCGAGTTCTTGGATATTGTAGATCTTTTCTGCTCCAAAGTCTGTCAGCGTGAGTGACGCCCAAAAAGGAAGCAGACAGCCGACCTCTTGGATGTTGTAGATCTTTTCCGCTCCCAATACAGTCAGTGGGAGTAACGCCCAAGAAGGAATGCATGTGAGCCAGCGACTGGCGTCGAAATCAAGATCAGGGAGCAGCAAATACCTACGGAGACCAAGACGCGTCGGCAACAGATGAGCAAGCAACCAGTATTGGAAACCCCTATTCAGGAGAGGGAACGGCCCAAGAAGCTTTAACAAAGACGTCTCGACGTACAATTCAGCCAGCAACCAGCGTGGATGTAGTAGGTCAGGGGCGAGGAAGACTAGTAGGTCAGGAGCAAGGAAGACGCGAGAAGACAAAACTGCGTCACCACAGTCAGCCACCAGTGTGAGGTACCAGGCCAGGAGCGAGGAAAGCCCAAAAAAGAAGCCGCATCAACATACGAACCAGCCAGTGATCAGCGTCGGATGAACGGCCAAAGACGAAAAGGAGGCCAGAAAAGACAAGAACCACTTCACCACAGTGCAGAAAGGAAGAGGAATAAACACCCCCTAGGCTCCTGATAAACAGCCTGAAAATTTCTTCACACCACCTGCCGCCAGGCAAAAATAAAGAGGCAGCACCTCGCTCAGGCGTAGCTAAAGCTTATCCAGTGAGGTGTCACAGCGGGTCTGGATGGCCTCTAAGAAACTCAAATTCGTGAGCTTGACGAGTGGCGGGCCCCTAAATCAAGCCCAGCACAATAGTACGGGGAGGGGGGTTCGCCGCGTCGGTGTTCTAGGGCCCGGGACTGCCTGTTACGACGTGGTAGAGGACGTAGGCAAGTTGAGTATATTTCAGTCTAAATTTCGAGCCATGTACGAAGTATGGCTGGCTATCTGGTGCAGTCAGTGCTCCCATGACGCGGCGCAATAGTAGCAGCAAATCGTGACTGGTCCGTCCCAAACGCCGGTGTATGCTCAAGGTCCCCAAGATCCCTCGCTTCGAGAACGACATGTTCCATGTCCACGTTCCAATGTCATCAGGTCATATCTAAAACTCATACCGGTTCCCATGCAATTTGTGCAAACTTCACCACACACAAACCATGTCCCGGGGCTCAAGTGGCGAGTTCAACGATAACGTTCCAAAAAAAAAAAGAAGGAAAAACAAGGCAATCATCAAAGGAAATGGACAGAAGAATCGGAAGGGAAAGAAAAAAGAACAGGACCACGGAGGCTCTTGGACAATTTGACTATGTCTGTTCCTGCTGCACTTTTGCGCTGACGACGTCCCACCACTGTCCATGGGCTCTCCGGTCCGCATTGCCGATCTTCTCCAGGAGATCAGAAAGACCTCGCACTCGTTCGACGAACTCTGATAAGCCCAAGCTGGCCAGCCTCTCCCCCGCCTTGTTGGCCGCCTTCACCTTCTCGCTCGCCGAGCCGGGGGCCAGGCGCGCGAGGATATTGCCCCTCAACCGCGCCAGAAGCAGACGCAGCACCGGCTCTCGCGGCTCCACGGACTGCTGTGACATTTCCAGGCTCGCTTTAAGCACCTTGGTCACGAGCGCTCGGAGTTGAGTTTTCGTCACGGCCGGCATGGATCGTCCGGCTTCTAGGGCTGCCATGGTGCCCTGCACGGTGGCGTCGAGCGACGCGTGATTGGCCTCGAGAACGGCCATGATGCGATTCGCCTCTGTCTTCCACGGCGACCGCACGTCTCGCTTCATCAAATTCTTGCATTGGAGCAGTACCGCACCGGCGGTGATGACGCGTCGGGCCATGGTCGACACCTCGTCGACGTGACGGTGGTCGAGACGAAGCATCTCGGGGATCTGATCAACCTTGATCGGTGTTGGCTGCGTAAAGACATCAACGAGCAGCTGAGCGTAGCACTGAGTGGCTGTAGGCCGCAATTTGGGATGGTCGATGCCCTCGCAATCCCGCTTCTGTGCCTCGCCCACGACTTTGGCGGTGGCAGCGCGCCAGGCTGCCTCGGCAACGTCGAGGCCCAACTTACCTTCCGCGATTTCGGCGGCAAATACCTTGGCCTCGTACTCGGCGGCAGAGTCGATCAGTGACGGCCCAGAGACCCTGAGCAGGTGATTGATATAGTCGCAGAGCATGAGGTCGATGAAGCCCATCAGGGCCACCAATCGATCAATATGATGACCGTCTGCCAGCAGAATCTGCACATCCTTGACCTGATCGTCTCGGCACGGCGCGCACAATTTGGGGAGCAGTTTACCTATGGCCTCGAAAAACTTCTCGTAGGAGAAGCTGCCCACTGCCCACTGCCTCTCCGCCATCTCCGGGTCGAGGATGTCTCCGATCAAGTTGTACATGGAGTTGCGCTGATCCAGAGGGCGTCGCAGTTTGTCTCTGATGTTGACAAACATCAGCATGAAGAGGCGAAAGTTGGACTCTGTGTCGTTCTCAGCCACGGCATATCGCATGTTTATGTACAGCGGCCTCAAGTAATTGTACTCCTGCTCGACGTACTCCCGACATGGTATCTGATACTCTTTGTTGATGGCCAATTCGTGAACAATGATGCGGTTGTCCGGTAACAACTCGCTCAGCCCTGTCTTGGCAAACGTCGGTCTGCCCTCGCCCGGTCGTGATGGAGACGTCGGGGGCGTCAGTGTTGGAGGCTCGGCCGACACAAGACCCGACGCAGTCGCTGCAGCATCGTCGGCCCCAACAGAATCCTCGGCGACTCGTGGTTTGGTGTCTCCCGTCTGTGTCCTTGACTTGCGGGCTTTCCTGGCCTCGGACACTGCCTTGAAAATCATCTTCTTTCCCCTCTCTGCGCCCGCAAGCTTCTTGATACGTACAATGAGCATGAGCTGATTTTCTTTGATGCTCTGACGATAGAGCGCCGCCGCCGCATCGTCAGTCGTATCCTTGATAGTCTGAAAGATGGCGTCCAGTTCAACAAACTGCATCAGCATCACCTCGATCAAAGCATCTGAGTCGCGGGACTTCCAGGCGATGAAGGCATTGTAATAGACGGCGTAGGCTTCGGGCAGGACGTTTTGTAGAGTGGGCGGCATCGTGAACCGATTCGACAGGGTCAATCTGGCGAGGATGTTCTCAAAGCAGACCAGGAGGTCTTTTGCTTTGCCCACCAAGTCCTGTACTTGCGGATTGGCCAGACCCGAGTTGGGCAGCCGGCGCATGACCGGGCTCTCTTCCTGCTCTGGCGCTGCTCCGTCATCATTCTTGCTGCTGAGTACTTGCTCGGGATGGCCCAAGATGAGGAACGCGCTCAGGAAAGTTCGCACCGCAGCTAGCTCGTCAACAGAGCCCGGCTCGCCTTCTCTCAAGCCGCAGATGCGCAGAAGTCTTGCGGTGACGGCCAGGATCTCTTCCGTTCCCAAGAGCTCGATGACGCTCTCGAAAGAAGAATCGCTTATGCCGTCCACGGATAGGCCCAGCCTGTTGAAGTCTCGAATGGTGCGATATCGAGCACAGCGGCGCCACCAGCTTTGAATGAGTGCTACGGCGACATCTTCCGCCATGCTCGGCTTGTTCGTCTCCTCCTTGACCTGGGGTAGCAGCAAAACATCGTGGGCTTTCCTGGCCACGACACTTTGACCCCGCGATCGCCTGGTGGCGTTCTTGCTCCGTAGTTCTTCTCGCCTCCTCTCTGCGTCAGCCATGCGCTCTTCGATCTGCGCGCGCATTGTCACCATCTCCTGTTCTCTTCTCTCCTTGGTGAGCTCGGCAACCTGTTTTGCCTTTCTGACTTCCTCGGCACACGTGGCCACGATCTCGGCCAAATTGCGCTCTCTCGCCTGTTGTGCGGCCAGAGCGCGCTCTTCCGACGTCGTCGGGCCACGCGGAGTAGCCTTGGCCAGGGCAGCTCGAAGGCGCACCTTTTCGGCGTGGGCGGCTCGATCGGCGAGACGAGCACGGCGATCCTCAAGAAAGGACGCTCGGCGGAGATGTTGGGCTACGTATTTGCTCTGCTCGCCATCGCCTCGACCGGAAGGACGGTGCTGCAGGGACGAACAGCGCGAGTGAGCCGATGAAATGGAGTTGCGGCGCGATGAGGCAGCAGAGTCTCGACGGCGAGCTTGGGACGGCCGGTAGAAACGTGCCGCAACTCGCGGCGGCGGAGTGTAGATCCTCGAGTCTTGGTCGAGTATGTCATCCTCGAGCGGTGGCATGGTCAGATCCAAGTCCAGCGCCGAGGTCGAGTCGGACGCAGCGTCATCATCCGCCTCGGGCGGGCATCCCGTATCCGCAACGGGCCGTGGAAATTGATGCATCATGGCCGGAGCTTGCGTGGTTGAATCACGATGTGGAAAGTGAGGGGAGGGAGGGAGAGTCAAGGTCGCGGGACGAAGAGAAGATGCAGCAGGCACTCGCGGCCGTTTGCGGCACCATCCGTAGCGGCAGGGGATCGCGAGTGTCGCTCTGCGACGAGTGGCGTCGTCCGGGGCGCAGGCAAGATGAGGGAGTTTGAGGGGACTGTGTTCTCTCCGGTCACTGCTGTTGCTCTGCTCGAGTCAAGGTGGCCCGGCGGAAGCGTAGAGGCACGATACTTGCAATGAATGATACCTGGGTCACTCGGTAAAAGTACTATTGGACGACCACCATGGGGGGAAAAAAACAGAGAGTGACTGACAGCCGTGGCGGGAGGCTGGGCATGCCGCGCCAAAAGCAATCGATCGGCATTAGGCCTGCGTGCGGGGCTTGCGCATAAATTCATGACCCCCCCTATCGGTTGGCCATTTTACACATTACAGCCGAAGCTTCCAGTGCTGCTGGAGGGAGAACTAGCAGGTGGGGCCCTGTCCTGGGGTTCGGCCACCGCCGTCGTGTAGGTAAAACTGGCTTCAGCAACGATGCGACGTCCGTGCGACGTCACCCTCTTCCATCATGTACACGCTGTCACAGAAACGTCATCGAAGCTGCCAATGTATATTGAGCTATGCATAATCATGCGCCGTCGGCTCCGTCATGAAGCTGGCGCAAGTCATGTATGGTCTCTGTAGCCAACATTCGTCCATGCGAACGTCTTCACGGAATGCTCCATCCTTTGAGCTGAGGCAGTAAAACGCATAGGTGATCAGTCTGAACCGTAGTATGAGTGAGGCCTTGCTCGCTCAAGTAGCTTGTCGGCTCCTCGTCCTCATGCCATGCACCTTTAACTCCCCGATAACGCACTTCCTGCCTCTGCTGTGACGCTCCACGCATCGTATCGAGTGATGCCCGGTAACCGAATATATCCAGGCGAGCAGAACAATGCCTCCTAAACGCCGTGCCTTGAAAAATGGAGCCAGGTTGTCCCGTTGCCGTGAAGGGACTTTGCACACGTGAATGCCCAAAGGCAACGCCTCAGCGGCGGCCCAAGTCTTGTAAATCAGGGAGGACGGAGAAAACCTTGTGAAAAGAATATACAGCATCGATATTGACGTGTGGCCTCGAACGCCGCATGCCTGCCTTCAACAAAAACCAAAGGGCAGGGCTGAGAATTGAGCATTCCCTCCCTTCACCGTCGAACCTGCTGCAGGCTGCCGCTGCGCAGACGACCAGGAACGCCATGCGACGCACGGTCTTGCATTCTACTGAACCACTCCAACACGGTCTCGTAACACAAGACGTACTGTCTCAAGCTCTGTACCATGCTCAATCGTTGTTCTCGAAAATCCTGAACCGTTGTCTGAATCAGATCGATACTGTCATCGTGAAGCCAGCTCGCCTCGGTATCGGGGCCTGGCCCTGATTGTGAACCGTTGCCGTCATCAACTCGATCAAAACCCTGTGAAATGCTATGAATCTGTGTCGTGGGCGAAACAAGCTCCTCGGACATGTCCATGATTACATCCCCGCCGCTGTCGCGCGCCGCCCTTGACAGACCGAGGCTGGCCTGTCTTTGACGCTTCAACATGTCGATGACGCTGTCGACAGTGCAGAATGCTCCCGTTCTTCCGCATCCTGCCGAGCAGTGCACAAGCATCGGGCGCGAGTATGCGTCTTGTTCTGGCTCGTCGAACCACGTCAAAGGGATGGAGTCGAGGGTGGGCATCTTTGAGCCAACAACCGCAGACGTTGCAATTGGCATGGCCGCTCGCTGCATGACATTGGCCAGTTCCACCAACGCCAGGAGGTGAGACGGTTGCGCCGGTGCCCCAAAGTCTGGCCATGCGGCAAAGTGCAAGTGCGTGATTTCCCGGATCGGGGCAAATGGGTGCGCAGCGTGCGAGAGGGCAAATTTTCGGATTGTCACATGTGGCGCATCTGATTTGTCGGTGCTCGCGGCGTTCTTATCCTTTGCTAACTGGTGGAAGGACGTCGTCGTGTTAGCTCTCCGGCGGCCCATCTCATGCGCGGCCGATGCCCAGGGATCGGATGCGGACTCGGTCCGGTGCTTGTCGATGTCTAGCGAAGCCTTCTTTTCTGACAGTGCCTTGAGTTTGATGGGACCAAACTCCTTGCCTTTCCAATAAGGATGGCACTTGAGTTGTCCCCCCTCGCTTTCGGCCGTCAGCATGACGATAACACGGACGTCCTGTTCCCAAACAACAGACCAAAAGTCCTACGCGACGTGCATGGTCAGCAGCCGCGAATCTAATGCGCGAACCAGAGCTGGAATACTCACCTCAAATGTGGCTGGTAGAGGGCCTTGGGAGGCGATATAACGTTTGTGACTGCGTGAAGCAGATAAGTGACTGGCGTTGATATAGTCGCACGAGCCTTCTCTGATCCCCTTCAAACGAACCCTGGCATGTTCGAATGGAAGAATGTCTTTGTAGCGATTTTTAGTGCCCTTCTCAACGCCACATAATTGTACTTTGGGATCTGACTGGTGGTTGGTGTTGAAAGCAGCGTAGGCGGTGCGCATCCGTGCTTGCTCATCCAGTTCGATTTCGAGAAACTTTTCCGACACCTTCTTTCCGCGATCATCGTCTGCCGATGCGTCCCTAATCCATGTTGGCAGTTGTGGCAAGTCAAGTTCTTGAGGCCGTGCAATCTCGAACTGCCCAACGCCGTCGGCAAGGTCCATATTCTGTCTAATGTTAGAGAAGAATGGATTGTGGTCATTCTGCAGCGTTGGCAAATTGACGCCGCCGATGACAGGCGCGAGACTACATCCCATGTTCGGAGCTTGGCCTTGAGGGGGGGATTGCTCAGTTGACTGCTCATCGATCAAGTCGGGGAAGGAGCCACTGATCATTGTGAAGCCGCCACGAAGGACGGCCGTTTTGCCCGTGTAGCCCTCGTTGGTGAACTTCTTGATCATATTCTGTGCTGTGACAGCATCACGCTTATCAGCGGCGTGTGCGTCGTATACGATGATCCACTCCATATCGCGCCATTGGGAAAACTGCTGCGAGCCCGCATTGCCCTGGAAGGTTTGTTGAAGTTTCTGGATGTTGAAAGTAGCTCGCTTTAGTAGGGTTGTGGGGATGCAGAGATTCAGAGCGCCTCGGATACGAGACTGCGCAAAACTTTGCGCGGATCGAACGTCCAGCACGAGCAATTTGTTCCGGTCAACCGTCTCAAACAGCTCTTTCAGATCGGAACCTGTGATCATGGCGGGTAAGCCGGGTTCGAGCCGGGCTGGCAAAGTGGCAGCTGGGCTAACGCTTTTGACCACAGGTGATGGAGGGTCGGGACGCGGCAGACTCAGCGACAGAGCAGAGTCACGATGGCTATCCTGGACCATAGAAAACTGCTGTTGCAGGGCGTCGAATGGTTTGGGAGACTCGGATGGTGGCAAAGCTGTAATGCTAGAGCTGTGTCTCAACGATGTCTCCGAACTCGGCTTGGAATCCGAGGATATGTAAGCCGAGTCATGCAAATTGTACGCATCGTTGTCATTCTTGCCGACGGAACGAGATTCAAATGAGCTCACGGGTTTTGAAAAAGGCGTTTCGGTGCCAGGGTCGCTGGTGAAGGTGTTCCATTTCGGTGGTCGAGGTCGCACGGGAGTTGGCTGTGACGTCGGCGGCAAAAGCTGGGCTGTAGCCAACGAGAAGGATCTCCCCTTATTGAGATCGACCGCCTTCCTGAAGGCTTCAAAGTCGGAGTTTGGGTCCAAGGACACCTGTTTTGGAAGGGCAGCGGCGAAGGACTTGACGGACGAGCTGGGACTCCAATTGTGACTGGCGGGTCCCGACGAGTCCCTGGGATCACCACCAGACTCGACGACCAGCCCGAAATAGTTTGGGCTGGGGACTCGTCCAGTGTCGGACGCCAGAGTTGGCGATAGCATGGGTGGATAATTCTGGCAAACAGAATAGGGTGGTCTGGGGGAAGTCGCTGGCGAAGATGTCTTGGTCACTCTGTGTTGACGCGAGCCATGGGAAGGTGCGCGATAAGGACTCGCCGCGGCGGGCGAATGTCGCGATTGGGTCTTCATTGTATGTTGGAATAATTAGACCTCGTGTCGAGAATCGCGCACGGAACGCGAGGTGCGAGAACGAGGCTCAGGTTCCAATCCAAAGCTCCCCTGGGCCAACGACTATCGAGACATGGCTGCGCGATGATGGGTGGCGGAGTGTTGCGACTGAGCGAGCCCTGAAGAAGTCGGGCGGCAACGGCAGTACGAAGAATATGTTGCCGTTGAGCGAAGAACGGCAATCGGTGGTGCTGGGCGGGAGGAGGTCGACGTTGGAGATGGGGAAAATGAGTGAAGACGTCGTTGACAGCGCAGCGAAAGAGGGTATATCAGTTCGCAGCGAGGCGGGAAAAAGGTCGATTGCGCGGGACAATAAGACGTCGTAGTCCAAGGCAAAATCAAAGTGGACAGGTGAGTACTGTGATAGGAAACCGAGAGAATAGTAGGTGTGAAGTGAGCGCGTGTGTACGTGTGCGTTACGAGTGCGCAGTCAACCTGACGTCGGTCAAGTGGCAAGGTCTAGAGGCACAGGGCGTGCGCTTTCAACTGATGTCGGTCGGTGGCGTCGGACGGCAATGGCGAGCGCAGACCGGGGTGTGTGGAACTAGGGTCCTAAGATTTTGGGGGGAGGGAAGGGGGGATTCTTTCTGCTGTTTTTTTCATGGGAGATTCTGCCTCCCCTCTGATGTTTCTGCTTTCTTGTTCTGATGAATCTTCTTTCACCGACCGGTCAGGCTCACAGGTCAGAGAATTCTGTTGCTCTACTCCGTACAGGGATGGCGGCGTTGAGAGATGCGCTAACCGCGGATGAATGGCTTATCAAGCAGAAGCAAAGGCAAACGGAAAATAGGAGGGGGCGAAAGGGAGGGGGGTTCAGGGTGACGGACGGGGATTTCAGAACGGAGTGAGGGGAGAGACGGCGCGCACAAGGCCCAGGGCTCATGAGGAGCAAACGCGGTCTTCAACAGCATACCCTCCTCCACGGTGGAAGATGAGGAGCGAGGAGAAAGAAAGAAAGAAAGAAAGAAAGAAAGAGGGAGGCGCCGACTCGCTTGACAAGAGCCTGAACTGTACTTTGTTTAGTCCTTCCCCGAGCAGCGCACGCATCTCACGTCGCCGGAAGTGCGAGCCTGACAACTGAGACTCCCAAGTCGGAGCTGCCTGCCAACTCCGTACACTCGATTAGCGCACGCAAAACAAGGGGGTGGGTGGGGACCCAAAAAAGCAGGGTCCGGTGGTGGTTCTTTCGTGTCATGAGGATGGGGAAGAGCAACATGGCAATCGTCGTCTTTACCACTCCTGGCGGCTGAGAACAAGTCAAGCCGGGCGATGGCTTCGTGACATAATGCCCGTGGGCCGCTTCTGCGAATGTCCATGACCATCGAATTGATTGCTGACGCGGTTGGAAATGACAATCCCAGACATGCAAGTCAGCACACCAGAGGCTGCATTGCATGACTGAAAGCCCATGCCTTTCTCGGAATTCAGGTCCAGCCACGACTCATCTCGAGCTGCGCAACAAGGGTCCCGCCTATACCTCGGTGTACAAACGATGCGCGATGGCCCGAGGCTTCTTGCTCGATGCTTCGTGGCTCGCTGGCTCACGTTGAGTACAGCTCTTGCTCAGAAAGCGAGACTCAAGGACCCTTGGACCCTTGGGATCACGCACAGGGCTGTTGCAACGCAATCCGGTCCCCGGCGCACCGTGCATCTGGAAATCTACTTCACTTTGCCTTGCATGCGATACTTTGGGAGTGTACGGAGTACAGTACATGCAGCACGTGCACCGCCCATCACGTCTGGCCAGGTCGTTCCGCAGACCGACCGAGGATGAGGGTAGGATAATGGTCGACGGCGCCGGGTCGCGTGAGAGAAGTGATCGGCAATCATGCCCCCCCATGGGCCATGGCTGCATTCTGCAGTCCGAAGCATGTCCAGAGACCTTTTCAGGCAGCTGCAGAGTGCAAACGTCACAGCGCCGTAAGGGGGGGGGGTCTTGGCGCAGCCGGTCCAGACTCCAATGGAATCTCCAGGCGGGGCCCACCGACAGTCATCAACGACGCCACCGCGTGTAAGGCAGATCTGCGCCTTTATTACCGGACCCGGCTGCTGCGTCAGATTCATGCAACGGCCCTGGCTCGCTGCGTGCGCGTGTGCCGTTGCGTGCGCGCATGCTCGTCAAGGACAGACTGACGATGTGCGTTGGCCGCCGCCTCACAGCTGGAGGCCTCGCCTGCAGTCGATTCACGATGGAGGCGGCATCTGCCAGTGATGTCCGGTATTTCCCGATCCAAACTCCTTCCTCGACTAAGAGACCTGCAGACCGCTACGGAGGCTTCGCATGTACTTTACGCGTCCTGACGTCATGCAAAGTCGCCAGCCATGGCCAGGCCCCTGCGCATAACATCCGCCCTCCCAGTTCTTTGGGAATGGTCGATTCCACTTCAAAACGCAATCACATTCAAGTCACTTTAGGTAAAGTCACCATATACTCAATACAAGGCGTCGGCCAGCGTCGGCCACTATCGATCAGCATGTATCACGGAGTGTAGGCTCCGGGCATTTATTCGGCCGTGTTTTGCCAGATCTGCATCTCGTTCTGGACCGGATCCCGAATAACCTTTCTTTATGCACGGTAATTAGCAGCACAAAGTTCTTTTGGGCGAAACAGACGTTCCAACTTTGGCCAGGAAGAATCCCCCTTGGCCCTGGGCATGCTGGTGGAAACCTGCGCCTGCTCAAGGCACACATCATTCGAGGAGCGCGGTTCGAGAAGATGGTTCCTGACACGCAGAGTGTGTGGCCCGGTGCATCAATTGTGAAATCCAGATGGAGCGGCACGCAGCATCCTGGCGCCGTTCAGGTCTCAATTGAAACTCCCTTTCCGCTGGCTTGGTTCGGAGACAGGGTCGGAACTTTGTGCACGGCGCCGCCCAAAACGGGAACGTTTGCCCAAAGGCTCGGTTTCAAACATGATGGGCCTTTGCTTATTGACAATTCATCAATTTCTCAGGGTCTTGACATGGTCGGCTTTTTATCCCCCCACATTGTCAGATGAGTCGCGCAGAGTTGACCAAGTCAGACGACATAACTCGCCGTTTGGCCACCTTGCTGTCCGTGAATACAACAGGAAGACGTGGTGAGGGCCATATGCGCAGATCTTATCAGCACCTCGTACCGATGCATCTAGAATGTGAACTCTCAATTCTGGTGAACTGGCGCCATGGCGATCAAGTCCCTTTGTTCCTTGCGTCGCATCCTCATGTGTCTCTCGTCACCGCGAAACAGCACCTCACTTTAGAAAGCAGTGGCCTGGATGAACGTCGAGCGGCGTCAGCGGCTGCCATGACGTGGTGGGTTGCTTCACCATCTCAAGTTCAGACAAGGTCGAAACGGGTTCCTGCACCACATAGAGAGAACGGAGAACAGACGGTTCCTTGCTACTAGAAATAATCGACAGACGCATTGTGGGTCGAGGCCCAGTAGCACGTCCGTTTAGATACCCGATCATCGGAGAGTTCAAGAGACGACTCCGAAACACCAAGTTACCATCGTGTCTTTACACTATTCATTTCCCCATCCAAGGTTCGTCATGCCGTCAGACATTGCGCAACGACTTCAAGCCCGGGATAGGATTCCCAAAGCCCCTCCGGCGTATCTGGCCACAGCCAGCTCTCCTCTTCAAGTAGACAAGGCAACCTACCAGGCGATTCAGACAGCGCCGAGAGTCCTGACCGAAGACTTCACCCTTCCCATACGCTCTGGCCGGGCCTGGGAAGCTCCGGCTGGATCCATCGTCAAAATCAGCACCCCCCAGGGCCCCCAGGTCGGTACGTAGACGCTCCCTCTGCTCCTCTCCCGTCTCCGCCATTTGCTGCAATTGTTCTCTCCCCAATCACGGCTGAATGAACGCTCTCCCCAACCCGAAAAGGAGACTTGAACATATGGAACCGGCACAACCCCCGTGAGCGCTTCTGGGCCAGCCGCACCAAGCAGCTCCACGCCTCACACGTCACCACCCACGACCGTCTATGGTCCTGCCTCCCATACATGCGTCCCCTGGCGACCATTCTGCACGACAGCCTCGCGTGGTATGGCGTCGACCAGCACGGCGGCCGCGTCCACGACCTCCTCGGCACACGATGTGACCCGTACATCAACACCGTGCTGACCGGCGAGCAATACGACTTCCACTGCCACTCCAACCTCACTCGCGCCGTAGCGCCCTACGGTCTCGCCGAATCAGAGGTCCACGACGTCATCAACATCTTTCAAGTAACGGGGCTCGACGACCAAGGCCGGTACTTTATGAATCCCTGTCCGGCTGAGGCGGGCGACTGTATCGAGTTCCTGGCTGAGCAGGACCTCCTCATGGCGCTGAGTGAGTGGTCGACCCCAACGCTGCTGAGCATGTGAACGCAAGCTAAGTCTCTTGATGCCGCAATTGTAGGCACCTGTCCCGGCGGTGATCTCTCCGCGTGGGGTTTTGGAGGCGACAACGAGAAGGATATGCTCAAGTGTTGTCGTCCGCTGCATGTCCAAGTCTATCGACTTGAGGATGAGTCGCTGCTGCCTCGTCTTGGGTGGCAACCAGCCCAAGTATCTTCGTATAAAGGCATGCATGGCGTCGTCTCACCGCTTGGCGACGTCCGGAAGTAACGCGAGTCATGCCCGTCCAAATCTTGAAGCAGGCAGGGTGAGTAGTTGAGTCAATGAAGGCTAGTACAGCACGAATTATGACACATGACTACGTAACTGTTAGAGTCACGTCTGCGCATTCGGCGCCATGTCTGTAAATTATCATTGTCGATGTGCCGCTCATCAGTAGATCAGACAACCTTCGAGACATGCCCCTGACTTTGTCTTGGTCTGCTGCATTTGGGAAGTGACTGAACAGCTCAGGGACAACAGAGGGTGTGAGGACGTTATTAGAAAGCTTGACACGATTACCGAGAAGCGAACAGTTCTATCAAGCTGACCAAGATGGGTGTCAAAAGCACCAGTATATGATGCACACATGCTGTAGCAATCTCGAACTTCGTTAGTGAAGAAAACGGGTGGTTGCCAAGTGTGCTACATGGCTGCCCTCAGATGATGAGCATGCCCATCACCAGTCTCACTTACAGAATCCCTCACCACCCAATCAACGAATCGACACGTCGACAAACGACATATGCACACCTTGTTTTGCGCGGACAGGAGCGGTGACAACAGAACAGATATGTGTACATTACGAGTATCTACTTCCACAGCTTGCCCAACGAGACCTCCTTGTCGTCGTGCTTGTTGAGAATCTTGGCTGTTGCCAGCTCGAAATCCTCCTGCGTGACATGAACCCTCCTTTCGCGCAACGCGTACATTCCCGCTTCGGTGCACACACCCTTAAGCTCAGCACCCGAGCATCCATTCATCTTTTCGGCAATCTTGGTCAGGTTGATGCCGCGCGTGAGGTTCATCTTCCGACTGTGGATGCGGAGAATGTCAGCCCTTGCCTCCACGCTGGGCGGGGGGAACTCGATTTTGCGGTCAATTCGGCCAGGACGCAGGAGTGCCGGATCGAGGATGTCGAGACGATTAGTGGCCATGATGATCTTGATGTTCTTTGTGGGCTCGAAGCCGTCCAGCTGGTTGAGCAGTTCCAACATGGTGCGCTGGACTTCTGAGTCGCCGCCCGAAGAGCCCTCCACGCGAGAAGAACCAATCGAGTCGATTTCGTCCATGAAAATGATAGACGGGGCGTGCTCTCGCGCCATGATGAACAGCTCTCGCACCATTCGAGATCCCTCACCAATGTATTTCTGCACGAGCTCTGAGCCTGACACACGAATGAACTTGCAGGCCGTGTGGTGAGCGACGGCTCTGGCGAGAAGCGTTTTGCCTGTACCGGGGGGTCCGTAAAGCAACACGCCCTTGGGCTGCGCTATTCCCAGCGACTCAAACAGCTCAGGGTGCTTAAGACCGAGTTCAATCACTTCTTTGATCTCCTTGATCTGTTGATCCAGCCCACCAATCATATCGTACGTACTGTCCGGAACCTTTTCCACCATCATCAGGGAAACGAGCGGGTCGACCGACGACGGAAGGAGCTTCTCTAGTTTGTAGCTGTCGGACAAGAGGGTGACCCGTTTGCCGGCTGTGAGTTTGGCCACGTCGACACTGTCCGAGACGTCGACGACTGATTGACCAACCATGATCAGCAGTGCTCATGGAGAATCAAGACACTTTTTGCACGAATTTGCGCGTGCGCCAGTACATACCGTATTTCCCTTCCGGGTGCACCTTGACGAGAACCTTCTTCGTGCCCATGACCTTGACCACCTCGCCTACATAGGAGCCCGGCTGCTGCAACAAGCCGAGTTCTTCTCTCAGTAATCTTACGCGCGAGTTGTAGTCGTTTCTTTGAGCCTCGAGGCGCCTGAGAGCTGCTTGACCCTTGAGGATCTCGAGCTTCATGGCCTCGATCTTGTTGTGGTAGTATGCGTCGAGCGCCATGGTGACGGAGCACCGACGGTGGCGCAAGATTCGAAGACAAGGAAACGGCTCAAGGTGAAGTTGCCCAAACCCAACAATGAAGCAGGCGTGGCGTCGGGTTTGCGACGAAGATGGTCAGTCGATGTCTTTTCCGTTGAAGTAGAAGCTGGAGGCTGCAACTGCACCTCGTAAGCCGCGCACTTGAATCTGCAGTCCCACTGGCCGCAGGCGTGCGTGCAGGGGGGGACCGGCTTGCTAACGCCATGCAGCGGATCAAGCATTTTGCCGTCCTCCGGGCGCACCAACAACGACGGTCGGCGCCAGATATGACGGTGGAATGATTCGATTCTCTATGCACGTTTGCGCGCAGAATGCGGCACTGCGTGCGTTTCAGAAAAGCTCATGTTCCAGATCCTCATGAGATTCATATCTCAGTCTTTCGAAAAGCTCTGCTATGTGAAGATGCCTCGACCCTTACGCCACCCTAACTTGCGTTCCCAATTGGCAGACTCTTTCCCGCTCACGTTTCCCTTTTCACAACAGCCCTTGCCAGACACACGACGTCCCTATCGCATCTCCATCTCCGTCATGAGGATCATCGACTTTCTTTTGTGATCCATTCTAGATTGGCTGAGCCATCGTCAGCCGAGCGAAATTTCGACTCGATTGATCCCTGGCCTGAGGTACATCACGAGCGGGCGCTGAGCGGACGATGACGCTTCAATGGATCGAGCACAGCAGACTGCTCAGCGTACTTGTGACAGGTCACACTGATCCAAAGGGGGAAACTGACCACAGCACATGTCCCGAAGTCCCCAAGTTGCGGGGTCTGGATGTCGAACGAGCTCGAGATAATACACCAGTGGTAACTTGCCCGTGATGTACGGCACAAGCGGTAAAGATCACCGTGTTTATGCTAGATTTGCGCAAATCCAATCCGCGTTTTGCTGTCAGGTCGAGCTTAAAAGATTCATGGGCCTTCTGCGATGTCTGGGGCTGCAACAAGTCCGGAACGAATCATGAATGCAACACACGGCCGTATATCAAGCCCTCGTGCTTTTACAGAACTCCAGACATCTAAGCCTCGCTGTAGTAGCCTTAAGCGCCTCCTGAAGTAACGACTTACCTGTACCGAGCACCGCGCCATAGCTCGTCATAAATGTGTCGCCGCGGCTTTCTATTGCCGAAAGAGAAAGCGCTTTGCCGCCCCTTGACGAGAATTACATGCTTTCTTCCTCCTGCACCCGTTGGACCTCCTCGTAGAAGATAAGGAAATAAACATATAGAGGGTTGTCAAAAATTTACATCAAGGTGCAAACTTGAGTGACTCTCCTCAGAGTGCTTCATCACCATCGCAACCTTTGTCAGCAACGGAATAGGTGATTCAAGTTGTGGGACTCTACAATGCATTCATCGCACAGAGCTGTATATATGCTGTTGCTTAGCTTAGCATCGACGTGTCATCATGCCGCAGCAGAGGAGCCCTGAGCAGCTCGAAGCAAGACCAAGACGAATTTATGAAATATGAGTGCTGCTTCCAGCCCAGCTTCCAACTGCATTGTCTAGGGTCATGACTTTGACAAGTTCACAATCGCTCGCTGTCGGAAGCGTATTCCGGTGTAGACAGACTTCATTTTCCATGAAAAATTCCACATAAAAGTACAGCTCGAATAATGCAGGTCCTCGCAGATTTCGTGCCATTGCTCTCGCAGGTCAACGGCGCCTCACCCTTTCTGTGTGGACAACATGGGCTAGGTGACTCGAATCGAGGTGTACAACGTGGCGAACTGGATTGTGACTGAGCAATGCAGGATGAGACCTGCCACACAGCGTCAAACAAGTCGTGAGAGAACAAGGTTCAGTTGACTCGACCTGGCGCAGGAGGAGTATCGCCGGCCCATTTCAGCTCACCAGCGAAGAAAGCCACAAAAGCGTGATGAGCAGGTTGAATGTAGACAAAACAAGCACCTTGATGATTTGTGACTGCCGAGTCCCTCACAGATACCGTGAGATGTCCTGATCATATATATGAGCATCCACAGTTTGACTTCTCTGTTGCAAAACAACTGCCAGCATCTTTCTAGCCCCAAGCGGTCAGACGGAGTTCCTGTAGAGAAGTTACTTCGTGACGTCGATGGTCAGTCACTAGCCAAACAGGGACCGGACTTAGAAGACAATTCACAACGAATCGGAGCCTAACAGCTGGATTCAAACGGCCGCTCCAATGACGGAGTATTGAAACTAAGCCGAGCATAGTTGTCACTGCTTTTAGAAGTGGTGAAGAATCAACCACACCATCCAGCCTTGACCCAATTTTTCGAGGCTGAGAGTCTTGCGCTATACTTCGTGAATGTCTATGCGATAGAAGGGCGCGGAAGAAACAGCTTTCGCAGCAAACGTGCAATGTAACGACGTCACTGGTCAAGGAATGCTCGTCTTAATAGTAGTCGACTCTGCCCTTCTTCTTGCGTGGGGTTTGTTTCATCGGTTTGCACTATTCGGTATTAGTACTGTTTGGCGCAGGACGGACTGAGCCTGGTGTCATCGAACAATTGAGCATTGTTTGAGACGCGTACCCGGCCCCTATCCGCATATCGGCGGGACGCAACCGGCTTGTCTGGACGCCATTAGATAACCAGCCAGTATCAGGCGCGGTGAACGGCGTGATGCAGGGCGTCGTCTTCCCTTTGTCGTGGTGTTGCATGTTCTCGATGCGTGGGTTTTTTTCGAATGGTAAGCCACTTTCAGCCGCTGAGCTTGAGATGCTACTGGCATCACTTGCTCCTGATCCCGCTGGCTGTAACTTTCCGGCTCTCATGTGTCTACTGCCGGCATAAACTTCGACGTTCGAATTGTCATGGCGCTCATTTCTTAAGGATGCGCCACATTCGCGCTGCGGAACACAGAGCCTTGCACAAAACCTCAGGAACTCCAAACACATGTGCATAAAGGACTTTACCTGATTGGGATTGAGGTTGTCAGTCATTTAATCACTTTACGGAGTGTTCGTTGTCTTGTATAAATGCTGGCTGGCGATCGTGAGTCGCAGCTCATTTTGCTGCCGAGGCAGTTGCATTACCCAACAAACACGGAAGGAGAGGTCCTCGGGTGGGGGGCAAGGACACAGGAACGACTGCACGGAGGAGTGGAGTACGCCAGCCCACCACAGTCGCTTTACTACCATTATTCTGGGCACTTACGGAGTGCTCCGTAACTTGACGGAGTCATTATTCAAAGTAGTTCGTATTGCTGGTACTCCTTACGTACTGGCGTTTTATATACTTTGGGTTCATTTAAACTCAATATCAATACCCGTCCCTATTCGTTCTTCCTTTACCCCCAAGAACTGTTCTACCCATGCAGTTCGTCATGTGCTCCATCTTGACCGGCACGTGCGAGCTTTAACACTTGCATTTTCTTCGCGGCGCACTTCATTGCTCTCCCTTTCGCTCGTTCGCAATGAGAATTAGACTGGAGGACCTGTCAAGTCTCGCATTGCGCGTAACAAGAGACGCGTCTGCGGCACGCACTATTCCTTGGGCGCATACCTGAGAACCTCGGGGAGGTTACTGGCCATGGACAACATGCCCTCCTCCACTCCACTCATGTTTTGCGGACACGTGGCAGAGCCCCTGACCGCAACGCTATTGGCCAGACGGTTGATCTGCCCCCACACATACCACCGGTCCCGGCCGGACGCAGAAATCAGGGACCGCCATCACCCGTCAGATTGATTCTGGATTGGCCTCTGCCGTGCAGCGATCCTGAAGACCGAATGTCTCGGGGCGCAGTCCTGCGAGTGTAGTTGATGCCCAGCAGTGTCACGCATCGGTTTTGATCATTTCATATCTGGGGAGCAAAAGCGCTCGGAGGACCGCCTGTTGGGTTGCATCAGGCTGACGTAATTTTCATCGAAAAGGGCCCGCGTCTTGAATGGTGATAAAAACGGTCCAGCTAGGCGCACCTTGACGGAAAACCTGAAAATCCAGTAGCGGTGTGGATGCTAATTGTAGTGCTTACAGTCCGACAACCACTTGGGGGCAACACAAGGATGCAAGCGTGCGACGGAAGTGGGAGAAAGGAGCAGGAAAAGGTTGGTGGTGGTGGGG